>JANBPK010000122.1:0-10672 GCA_027579435.1 Candolleomyces eurysporus | reverse complement strand
GTTGCTGAGCGTGGTAGGGAGGTCTGGATGACCCGGAGGAGTCAGCTCAACTGCTCGTTGTTTGACTGAGATCGATTCAGCAATGTCGGAGAGGGCTCCGGTGCGCTCGAAGCGACGAAAGAGCGAGCTTCCCAGGCTGTTGAGCCTGTCAGGGAGGTCTGGATGAACAGCAGGGGTCAACTTGGCCGATCGCCGCAATGCTGAAACTGCTTCAGCAATGTCACAGAGGGCACTTGTGTGCTCAAAGCGATCGGCGAACGAGTGGCCAAGGTTTCTCAGCCTAACAGCGAAATCTGGGTGACCAGCTGGACTAAGTTCAACTGCCCTTTGTGTCGCTGAAATCGATTCACTGATGTCGGACAGGTCACCTGTACGTTTAAAGCTACGTTTGAAACAGGCTTCAAGGTAACTGAGCGACTTAAGGAGGTCTGCTCTCTCAGGTCGTACAACTGCCTCCCAAAGAGCGGAGATGGAGGTAGATGGCCCAAAGACCTGCCTACGCCTAGCCTTAATGCTGCTCTGCAAGGTCAGGGTATCTGGATGGATCGCGTGAATAAAGTTCTTCCCTGTTCCATTTGGTATAATTGCTCACCCTCCCTCCTTGTCGGAGACTCGAATGGTACTTCGCATATCTTCCACGATATTGTCAGGCATGTCTGCTCATCACGGGTCTTCATATCCCGGGTATGATCTGTAATTCCCCCAGATCAGCGCCAACGCCTTGGCCTTGAAAGCATCAGCATTCGTACCGGATTCTCCGTCATTCCCTCCATTTTGCATCTCAATGCAGTCCAAATGGGTGAACGCCATGTTCCAGCCCTCGGACTTGGCAATGATTACAATTCCTTTCATGCTTTTGGGGCTTGCAACTGCCATCAGCTCCTATTGTGCGTTCAAAATGAATCAATGACTACTCACAGCTCTATAGAACCCTCGACTTTCCATTGCCCAGGGGACACTGTAACAAGTGGAAAGCATTTTCCACCTGGCTCATCTGCAAGACCAAATATCACAAGTCTGGGTATTTTCAGAGAGCTATGATCACCATCGGTGACATCAGCTATGTGCTGGAGAAAAACATCTAGAGGGGCCATAGAGATGAAAACAGTAGCATAGAGTTACCAAAGGATCGTCCCTACCTGTCAAATAAAATTGACTTGAAGAGCAATGTTACGACGTTGTCATTTCTTAAAGACGCAGCACTTACCTTTCGCCGCTTCGATCGTTAAACAGAGAGCTAGGAACGGTATATTCAGTGTCAAGTATCTTTGGTAGACGGTGCAAATGTACCTATCTTCATCCATCATGGTTTAGCTTGCGGTCCTGAACCGAGGAAGAGTGGGATTTGGTTGATGAAAGGTGTGGATGACGAGTGAGCTGGCACTCTTATACAGGGATATAGCAAGCAAGGCGCTCATGCACTGCACATCATTTGCACAGGACTACTGCGAGGACGGTCACTGAACATTCATATCGTACTAGAACATGCTCGTGCTATACATGAATTACAGCATACATATTTGTGTGATTTCCAATCTACGGCGATGGACGGGGAAATGGTAATTCGGAGACGAGGGGGACACTAATGAGCCTCGTATGCGCACACCGCACAAGGGCCAATATTGCTCACACATGAATGGGGCTGGTACCTCAGTTCGCGCGTGGAAGCTAGGAGGAGCAGGAACTCCCGGGATAGCTCCCACTGAATCCAACCCACACTTGGCTCTCCGACTTGCGTTAGAGTTCTTCCGCGGCACATTCAGTAACATTTTCGACACCTCCAGTGAGCTGCCGTGACATTGATTTGCTGTGCTGAGTTGTATCACACCACTTTAATTTCCGAGCTGCCGGACCGTGCAAGTTTTCTCGCCGTCACCGTAGGCCTTGCCTCCCGTTGGTGTAGAACGAAGATGAAAATTCATCGGACAGCACTTGGAATTAATGACTGTATACAGCCCTTTTCATCCGATACATCCTTCCGGCATGCATTGAGCGGCAAATCTGATGACAGCAGGCGAACGGTGGCATTTTGGAGGTCCCGTGGCTGTGATGCAGTCGGTCCTGTCCACCCCCTAACTCAGCAGTCTAACTCGCTCTGTCCACCCTCTAACTCAACACTCCCTATGTACTCCTATTTTCCGTATGCATCGGGCTAGGCTTTCAATGCGCTCTTGTCTTCCAACGCGCGGCCTCGCGAGTACGGTTTGAGGCCGAGGCAGGCGTTAGATCGGATTTCCAGAGTGCGTTATCCCGCTCTCGCCACCCACTCTTGTTACTCATAGCTCTCCGTAGCTCGACACGATTCTCCCCCTCCTCTCACCCTCCCGGCAATCGCCACTCCAGCGTCCAACTCGTTGGCTCATCCACACCCTCCTCCGTCCACCTCCCCTTGCTAGTTCCACCTGACGAACGCTGCAAGGAACAACGCGAAGCTAAGAAGAGAGGATAGGAGAAGCCTTCAAAGTCGTCGTCTGGCTCGCCTGTGTCCCTAGGGGCGTCCATTCCGGCGGGACGGTGGCCGGCCAGTCAAGTCTTGCTCGTGAGGACAAAGAATACAGGTCAAGTTGCAAGAGGTTGTTTTTCTTGTTACTGTTGCACTGGCGAAGGAAGATGGGCTTGTCGCGGATGGGCTGGGGAGTCGAGGGCTGGGTCCAAACGGTACGTTTCTTCATAATAACTATGGGAGACGTCGCTCCAGAAGGCTGCACGTTGATGGCAGGTGTACCTGGGATTGCTCTAGATTGTATTTTTCCGTTTCTTTGTCTCTCACTTGTTTATAGTTTTAAAAGCTGATGTATCTCTTCCGTTCACAGCTTTCGATACTGCTCTATCAGCGCTCGTATTCAATTACGCGAAATAGGGGAACCCGGACGTTCAGCTCGCCGCGTCTTGATGGTAGGTATTCTTCCCTCCTTATTTTCAGTGTTCTAGCTTCACTCTCATTGCTTCTCGTTGATTTTAGCTATTCTTCTAGCATATCAATACACGTCGGTATTCCTCGAAGTATCGATTCAATTTCTTTCACCATGGTCCTGGCCGTCGCCGTTGCTACTCTTACTGGCTCCACCGATTTATCGACGTTCCCTTGTCGCACCATCATTCTACACCTACGCACCCAACCATCGATGGGTATCTCTGATCGTTGGAACCAAGTGGCTAGGGGATGTTGAGAGGAGAGGGAAGGTGTTTCGTTTATGTGAGCTTTTCGGTCTCGTTTTTCGCTCTCCTTTACGCCTTTCCGTATCCCCACTTCCTTCTCTTTTCTCCCATCTCAAGTATTCGCTCGTATCGCCGTCCCAACGTATCACCTTTTCACGGAGATAACATCTCCCTCCCCCTCTTCCAAGCAGGCATACCTCGCTGAACTCACGGACAGCTAAAAGACTTGTGCACGATGGTCTCGTGAACCCTTCTTGGGATCTAAAGCTCCAAGCGCCAATTCAACAGAGTGATTCCCAATCTCCCATCCTACCTGGAGAGATATCGGAGCTGGCGTCACACTCGTATAAAGCGATGGTCACGTTGCCTACTCTTGCGTCCAGAGCATCTGCGTTCATCTAAACACGACTCCATTTGTGAGTAACTTCAATCGACTGCCGGTTCCCCTTTCACTCCCGTCTTTGCTCTCTTTTCACCTTTCATTCGATTCTCAGGGAAGGTGGCTCTCAGTTGCGGAATAGACGACTGCACTGGCGATTCGATTAGTAATTTCAATCGACTCTCAGTCCCCCTTCCACTCCCGTTCGATCTCGTTGATAGTGGACCAAGCTGGTCAGTGATGTTCGGTAAGGTTGCCACATCCGTACCAAACCGTTGGAGTGTCGTCGGAAGGAGAGACTCGAGCAAACGAGAATCCACACGTGTATTCAGTTTCCCCTTTGCAATTGTAGGACAGTCAATATGATCTTGAGACTTGAATTCACTGGAAATAGAGAAGTGGACGTTTGGAACGGAAACTGCTATTTCAACAGCCTTGGTGCGTCCCTCGGTTGATTACATCGTCAACCAGCACTGTGCAAGGGGAATCACGCAGCAACGCCCACTCAGGAGCGCAACTATTCCTTCTTGTTGGTGAATATGAGTGGAGACGATCGACGTCTCCTATGATTGGAAATGTCATTTAGGGCTGGAAAAGGGATAGAACAATTGCTAGATTGATATGGCGCGGTGGACGTCTCAGCATATTTGGGAGCTTCATCTCCTCAGGAGTATATTTAATGACATTTGGAAAAGGAACTAGACCGTCAGATCGCACACGGATGTGTCCACGGGAACCTGGAGAACCTGATCTTCCGACATCACCAGATATGCTTCCCACATTCAATGCCCGTTTTTTCACGTTGAGTGAGATTAATCAATTTGCTAGTCTAGAGAGGCAAAATACCCAAGCGTCTTTGTATGTCAGGCATTAACATCAAGCATCCTTAGCTGAAACACATCGTGATCCTTCACGGGTCCTCCGTCTCATCTCTACCGTTTCACTTCAAATGAATCGGAAAGTAGAGGTGAGAGGCCATTCATTCATTTTCTGAATTAGCGAACGCGGATTTTTCCTGTTTGAATCGATCCAACTCGGCTGTGTACGGTATCCGTTGCAGAAACGAGTGAATCTCCGAACGTTGAAATAAGGATACTGGTAGCCGGCATTTTTGAATTGATTTTAGTTCACTCAATTTGCGACCTTGACGGTTTCGCGAGCTCCAGGAAACGTTCAGTCGGACTACCTTGCTCAGCTCACTCTCTCACTTTCGATCCACATACTCTCAGTACGGACGTCAGCCCTCGATTGTCGTTGATTGTCATTATATTGTTTATGGAACTCGAATACATCGCAACCAAAGAGAATAGACATGGTTGGGTCGTCGAGAGGCAGGTAGAACGAGCTGGCCACCCACCCAAAACTGTCGGGTTGAAGGGCTAATGAAGTCACAAAAAACAGATATACAAACTTCTCTGATCCATGCCATTTCTCAAACTTCAACCACCCACCCGGCACATCGCCTAAATCAATAGCCGCTTTCGCCTCCCTAATGAATGATCCAGAGCCTCCTCGATCGGGTAACTGGATATAGGATAAGGGAGGCGTAAGAAGATCTTTGAGTGCGTTGACAGCAGGAAATCTGCGTGTAAGCCTCGATCGAGTCCAGATACTCCTCCTCCAATGGAATCCGGAGGTAGGGCCGTCTTGCAGGGCAAAAGGAAACATAGACTTTGCTTGTGCAGTCCACTCCGCCTACAGACTCATACACTCTCCGCCCAGTGTAGGATCAATATTAGTGTTCAAAGACGGGCCATTTCATACGAATCTGCGCGAACGAAAGGATCTGAGTCAGAGAGTACAGCGGAATAGGGATGTGCGTGATTATGGGAGTGGGCGAACGAGCGAACGCTAAGCGGTGGTGGGGAAGAATATGCGAGGGAGAATGGGCACGGATCAAATATCCTAAACACAGATGACTATGTAACTCCCATCTTTTGCCAACGGTTCAGCCGCCTCCAACAATTTGGTGAGGATGCGGAGAACGTTTGCCAAGCGTGAGCGACCAGTCTGCCAAGGAAATCCATCATCAGCAAAACCGAGCGAAATTTGATTGGAGCTACTCACGAGTCGAAGCGTTTAGTTGCCATTTGCGCGTAATGCGAGACTTATGCTTTCTGTTCTAGCACCTAGCGCGTCCGCATTCATTTGGCTTGAATCTTTTGCAGGTTGAAGCCACCGAAATTCAGAGAGCAAGACAAGGAGTCGCGAAAGTCGAACAAAAAANGCGGAGCAACGATCAACAAGGTACTTCGATATCTCTCGAGGTGGGGTGGGTAATTATACCGTGCAGAGGCTTTGTGACTGCCTGTGAGTGCTGAGCAATGCTGGTTCGAAAGGGGGAGAAGGCAATATTGTGTGAACAAAAGGTGACGCACTGAACGACAAATACGAGCGAATACTTGAGACGTCGGGAGGGAGAAGGAAAAGAGGATACAGACAGGCGAAAAGGAGAACGAAATATGAGATAGAAAAGCACTCGCATGAACAACCCAAAGTTTCACCCTCCTCTCAACATCCCCCGAGCCACTAAAACCCAATTCGCTACAATCACCAGCGCCCTGGTACACCCGTCATTCGAGGCGTATACACCCCGAGCCTGATTCAAGCCCAGTGAAAACCCCGGCTGGGAAAAATCTGCTCGGGGCAGAAAATGGTTGAATCACTCCGACGCAGTCCGAGTGTATGAGTTTGGACGACCAGAGCCAAAATTGGCTGACCAAAACTGACCGATCCAAGTTGATCTGAGCAAAGCAGATAAGGGCGGAGACGTCTTGTCCCCATGCTGTCCCCATGCTTGCTGTCAGTTGCAAACTACGTTCTCTCTTGTCCATCCATCAGGAAAAACCTCACCCTGGGAATTTCTGAATTCTCCTTGACTTTCGGCAACTTTTCAGAACTTGTCACGAAATATCGGTCGCATCGAGGAATTTGCAAAATTTCATCAGATCCACAGGTCCCCCCCCTGGTATTTCGCAGCATTTTGAGAGAAGTCGAGGAACTTCACAAATTCTCGGGAAAGCACAAGACGCCCAAAATATGAAAATAGCGGTGACTTCACTCAAATTTCAACCATCATGAGGAACACAATTAGATTCGTTGTATTAAATGGCTATTTATACTATCTGGGTCACAATACATCATACGAGAACTATGTACTTTAACTAGCAAGGGGCCAGACGCAACACACTTTCAGGACTGTCCAGCTCAATCCTCCATACCATCGAGATCCATGATTCGCAAGGTACCAGAATTGTTCTCATCGCTCGTAGCTTTGGATTCATTGGATTTCCTGCATGAAAGGGGTCAGTAGGTATGCTCAAGCAAAGAGAAGCTGCCTTACGATCCCTCCTGGTGTAGGTAAGCAAGCAAACGGTGAAGCTTCACAAGACTCCTCTTGCTCAGGTTGGTCAGGATAGTAAGGTGGCTGTCGAAAACCCCACTGTGCGAGTCGGCATCAAACTTTAACGGGGTACGGCGGCCTTTCTCCCGGAGTACAATCTCAGCCCTGAGCTATCATTTGCGTACGTGCAAATGAGCAAGTTGTCAAGCAGTGGGACACTGAGAAAGGGAACGTACCATGGCTGCGGCGAATGCGAGCATTGGGATGGGAATTTCCCTCTCTTGGCTTCGTACTGCATCTTCTGCCTCTGAAAAGCTCGAAATAAATTTCTTCGGGTATCGCTGACCAATTGACGTTGTGTCGTGAAAGAACCATCCAACCATACCAATGATGGCAGGATGGCAATATGGTTCATTCGCCAAAACCCATCCCTAATAAACACCCATCAGGCCAATATCTGATTGAGAAATCAATCAACGTACCGTAGTAGGCTCCACATTGTAAAGGAATGTGTCATCAGACGGCAGAGCCTTGGCCTTACACTCCAAGTTAGGCAGCTTGGAGTCGAGACCATATGCAATTTGCGCCTGGGTTTGCGCCACCTTTGAAATCTTCACGCGATACCTGTTGAAATGCGACCTTACCTAGTGAAGTAGAGAACAGATTAGCCAGAAAATTATCCAGCAAATGCTGTACCCACCGCTGAAGTTAAGTCCGCCCCAAAGCGGCCGTTTGACTTGACGTGTTGTACAAGTTCCTTGTCTTTGAGTTCCTTAGCGGCATCCCAAAGGATCTCACGAAAAACCCAAGGTGCCTGATCTGGAAGTGGGTATGGAGTATCAAGACAGAGCCTAGCTTCTGCAAGCTGGAATGCTTTGTGGATCAGACCTTGAATGCGGGGTGGTTGATCCTTCAATTTGAGATAGCCGGAGCCAGTCTGAATGATCTCAAGGCTTCCGATATTAAGGTCGGCGTCTGACTCAATCTCGGAATCTAAGTCCTCATGATCGGAGGTGTTGCTACCCTGATATGAATCCTGTAATTTGCGGTACACAACGTTGAGTACACTGTCCAGTTTCCGAACAACCAACGTTACCATGTTCTGGTTCTGATTGATATCAACATCATGATCGTTGTCTGAGGCTAACCAACACAGGTTCTGGAGAACATGTGGCAGCGTCAGACGTTGTGAGAAAAAGCGAGCGTGGATAAATGAATGCACCTCTTCCTCTTGCTTCTTCCGCTGTCGTTCAGCTTGCGCTGACCTCTTCTTTGTCAGAATCTTTGAGACTTCACGTCCATGACCAGGTTTATTGTCAATTTCAATGGTTAGGTGTGAAAAGTGAGTGTTCATGATCAGTGAAACATAGGGACTACCTCTCACCGACATCCCATGGTCAGAACTTCGGCCATCGATGTTCTTCTGCTGCTCATTGTCTGGCCCAGCTTGACAAATAGTGGGCCAGTTGGCTGTCTGAATACTCAGTCTCAGCACCCATGCCAGCACTCTAACCGACAATTAACTCACCTCATTCTTGTTGAACAAATCGACATTGTCGTAGTCGTGGAGATCATCCCCAGGCAGATCCTCCTGGTCTTCGTACTCCTCAGGCTCTTCATCTTCAAGATCAGTGTATGGATTGGGGACTTGCAGCTCAATGCTCCGAGAGCTCCAAGACTTGTTTCAATGGTGGCCTCGAGATACCGCCGCTGTGGACTTGGCGGTCGCGCTCACAGTCAGAGTTGACAGTTGACGGTTGGTATTGGGGTGCTGCTTCTGTGCCAGTGCACTCTGAGATACTGCTGAAAGTTTTCATTTACTGACGAGACTAGGCAAGGGTTAAAGACTAACTTCCAGGTTTTGCCTTTGGGGTCTTTGACTTCAGAGTACGTCCCTGGCATGGTCTGATTGGTGTTGCGCTCAAGCCGTTGCTCTCCTCTGTTCGAGCAACTGGATAGGTGTGGTCAGGCTCAATATTATTATTTAGAGCTTGGAGCTCACCTTTACTGTGTTGAACTTATGTGAAATAGACGCCTGTTCCATGGCGCTTATTACATAAACCTCTATAAATAGTATTATGCAGTATATTCGATATATAGTAGGTCTAGTAGTATTCTAGGTTCAGCTTCTAGAGCAACGCGTCATAATGGTGTTAGAATTACGCCTTAAGCATGCAATGCTCAGTCATCCAATGTGCACAGACCACTAGGTGACTTTGTGTGACGTTACCATCACATATTCAAGTAGTATATAAACCATGTAGTTTAGTACGAATAAAGCTCAAAGCACTTTCTATAAGCAAAGTCAGTAGTACATCCCTCAAGCATCACCACCTAGTTGATCCTAGTATAACGGTATGTCTCAACAACATACTCTCCCTACTTGTAACTGCGCAACACAAGGACTCGCATTACCATGCGAGAAATGCTGTCTAACATACTGTGCTGCTCAGGTTGACTTTCCAACTCAGCTCGCTGGCGCTTTGCCTTGGATGCTTGCTTTGATGTGCTTGAGCTTACAGCTTTGGCTGCTTTCTCAGATGAACCTTTGAATATCTGTGAGCTTGCTCAAAATTTGACGTGAAGTGGAGCTGAACTCACTTTTCCCTCTGATAGTCTCAGGTGGTCGTCCTGCAGGCTGTGTCGTGGCTTGTATCTGCAACCGTGTGCCAGGGGCCATTCGAATTTCAAATGTAGCACGGCTGACTACCTTGTGGGAAGTATGAATGAAGGAAATATAAAGGAGTGAATATGCCAAAGAATTGTCAAAAGAAAATCAATGTGGATAGAGTACGGTGAGTGCAAACAGTGCTGGCAAGGTTGTGCACGTGTTGTGCTAGGTTGCGGAGCTTGATCAAGCGAGCCAAAACCTCTCCTGGAATATTGACGAAGTGACAAGCGCATCTTGCCAGTTCCTTCTCTACGCCCGTCTGGTTCACTCTATAATGCAGAAGTCTTCCTCTTATCGCTGTCCTGCATGCAAAACTTCTGTTCTGCCCAAACATTTCCCTCAGCATCTTTTGAAAAGCTCAGATCCCCGATGTCAGCAACTTCGCCATGACCAACTCAACCAAGAGTTGTCATTTGGTGACGAATCCATTTGCGACCAACCTCAAAGTTCCACTCAATCCACAAACCATCACCAAAGCGAGCGTCATGCGTCATCCATGGCTCCTGAGCAGTTCAACGTAGATCCGCTTGGGGATCGGTTTGGAGACTATGCTGCTCTAGATAACGCGCTGATACAGGAAGCTGGGGTATGCACATTTCCAACAAATTCTCTGTCAGATCTTCAGCTAATGAGTGGAAACAGGCTGAATTTAGTGACAAAGAAATAGATGAAACCATTGCCGAAATCGACTCAGATACTGAATTCTATGAAGGCAAAGCAGACAATGCCAAGGAAGAGCATTCCCTGGAGTCTATGCGACCTAATGCACCAAGAAATGGAGTCTTCCTATCAAATTTTTGTTAGACAGCATTTCTCGCATGGTAATGCGAGTCCAGCAGTGCCACAGCTACAAGTAGGAAGAGTATGTTGTTGAGACATACCGTTATACAGGGATCGACTATAGAGTGATGCTTGAGGGATGTACTACTGACTTTGCTTAATAGAAAGTGCTTCGAGCTTTATTCGTACTAAACTACATGGTTTATATACTACTCGAATGTGTGACCGTAACGTCACATAAAGTCACCTAGTGGTCTGTGCACATTGGATGACTGAGCATTGCGTGCTTAAGGTGCAATACTGACACCATTATGACGCTTTGCTCTAGAAGCTGAACCTA
>JANBPK010001219.1:49229-64664 GCA_027579435.1 Candolleomyces eurysporus | reverse complement strand
TGTGAGATGTTGGTCTCGGTGTGTTTGAGGAGGCGGGAGGCTTGGACCCACTCGTCCCATCTATTTGGAGTAGGGNTTTTCGTTAGTATGATGGACGGGATGCGTGAAGAGTAGGGTGGGGGAAGGTGAGAGCACGAGCCCAAGCACGAGCATGAGCATGAACACAGCACGAGCAAGCCCAGAGGCAAAGGAAGCAG
This sequence comes from Candolleomyces eurysporus, assembly GCA_027579435.1. Taxonomy (NCBI): domain Eukaryota; kingdom Fungi; phylum Basidiomycota; class Agaricomycetes; order Agaricales; family Psathyrellaceae; genus Candolleomyces; species Candolleomyces eurysporus. The sequence goes on along the minus strand of JANBPK010001219.1, from coordinate 64,467 downwards.
GACACCAAAGAGAAAGGAAGGAAGAGGCTCACGTATGCTTCCACCCCTTGTAGTGCACATAATAATGCATCCCCGTATGCCCCGTAAGCGCACTAGGCTCTTTCATATTCTGCACCCTCAGCACCTTCGCCTCGTAAATCAAAGGCCCGTGATAGCACAATACGCGTTCGTGCAGACTGTACTCCACGTCAGGGCCCCCGCCCCCAGGTGCACCGAGCGCGGATGCAGGACCATGGGCGATGCTAGCGTTGGTGGGGTTGGCATTGGTGGTGCTGGGTGCAGCGGAGGTGGTCCCTGGGCCAGAGGGGCCNTAAACCGGAGGATGTGCTGGTCGTTGTGGGTGTTGCGGGTGTTGCCATGGTTGTGAGCTTTTGGTTTGTCGAGCGATAAGGCTAGCTAGCCAGAGAGAGCCAGTCAAGGTGGGCTTAGCAGGTCTCTCTGCAAGTTCGGAGAGGTGTACAGCAATGTCAGTGGTCACTGCGAAAACCAACGAAGCGAAACGTCGACTTCGGATGAAAACTTGTCTAGAAGAAACTGTAAGGCTTTTAGTGAACGCTGAGGCAGGGCGGAATGGGTGCGTACCAAGGACGATGATGATGGTCGAATTCAAGCAAGACGCGCCGGATTTAGCAGGCCCTTTCTAAGCGCGACTCATCATGCATCAGTCCGCCTCGTGTAGATCACGTCGAGTCGCTGAGTTCTGGGGTTTGTGGGCGCCTGTTTCCATCTCTTTGTTCTTTGAACATCTCTACGACCGCCGTTGGGTTCGCTTTTCCACAACTGAGGTCCTTTAGATCTTCGAGACCTTCGTCAGAGGATTACGTTCAGCCCAATTCAATCAGACTCCATCTCAACTAGAACTCGTTGCAAGATGCACATCGTCGTAGACATAGCAGGTGAAGCTAACTTCCACTTATGCACGGATGCACCGGATGTGAGTTGCCCCAAGGCCCACTTTTTCTTTTCAGACGGCTTACTGGCTGATGTGTGCACCAGGATTTGGTCCATATCATGCCCTCTGAGAACGACCACAGGCGAAGTACGTCCCATGATAGTATTCCATTCTGCGTCTAGATACGACAGAGGCTAACAGCGGATTCGTAGTCTCGAATATCTTCCTAGCAGCATGGAAGCACGCCAAGAAACCCTTCCCACAGATCCGCAACATATTCTATGTCGTCCATTCGAGTGCGGACGCTTTGGCTCATCTATCAAGGTTCAGTAACTACAGGTACAGTATTACTACTTCCCTAAGTCCCATTAACATTTGAAGGTGGAATCATGCTAACATGAGGTCCCGATATTTCTCTTGAATTTCGCAGCAATAAAGTAGGCAACACGCAGCTCCTCTTCCATGGCACGAGGCGGATGTGCACTATCGGGGCATCCGCTGTGGACACGAGCCTCTGCAGGCGGACGGACTGCAGTCTGTGTTTGATTCTGAGGGGGTCGTATGATATCGAGAAAGCGAGGAGCGGTAAGTCTTCGTCTCCTTCCCCTAGCTACTGCTCGACTATTAATTAATCTTGGACACCGTTGGCTAGCCGGGATGTTTGGAGTCGGGATCTACTCGACGAACGTATCTTCGAGTAAGTACTAGCCGTACACCCATAACCTAACCTCGGTGAGACCCACAACTCACTCGCTCGCTATGTAACCTTTCGGTTTACAGAAGCAGACGGATACGCATCCCGCAAAGGCAACAAAGACAAGCTGAAATCCATAATCCTGAACCACGTCGTCCTCGGGAGGACGCACCTCACGCGTCAATTCGATCATAGCATGCAGCATGCGCCCGATATCTATAATTCCGTGAGTAAAGCCATTCTCGTTCCCGTTACCATTCCTCCTCCTGCTCCTCCTCCCCCGACGTCTCCTCAACTCTCGACTGGATGAGACCGTGACTAAGGCTGGTTGATGATAGGTTACTGGTGCGACGGTCGAGGAGGGAGGAACGCTGCAGTACCACGAGGCCGTGGTGTATAGGGAGGACGCGATGTGTGCGAGTGCGGTCATTTTCTATCAATGAAAGAAGACAGAAATCCTACCGACGAGGGACGTGGGTGAAATTGTACTATAACCTGGGTTGGATGCGTACGTACAGATAGACTCTCGGTCGAGAGGCGCAAAGTGAAGGAGAGCGGCGGCAGCAGCAGGGCAATGAGGGAAGGATGGGCCGAAACAAAGTGACATTCATACAGACGTAGATCACGAAGCCAGATTTTTATCCAGATGGTGCCTTATGACAGCGTTCATTTTCTTTGGATTTAGCGGGCCTGTGTAGGTCTTTTTGCAAGCTCGGAGAGGTGTGCAGCAATCCAAGGACGATGATGACGGTCGAATTCAAGGAGGACGCGCGGGATTCAGCAGGCCCTCCTCGTGTATATCACGTTCGAGGTCCTAGGCGATGGTGTTTCATCGCCTTTCCACAGCTGAATTAGAGGTCCTCTAGATCTTCGAGACCTTCGTCAAAGAGTCACGCCCGGCCCAATTCGATCATAGAAATCCCTAGCTCAGTCGCAAAATGTGGACAGGCAATGTAAGCTACCCCAAAGGCCACTTGTACCGTCCAAATAGCTTACTTACTGGCTGGGGTGTGCAGGAGGTTCTATTCCATGTCTCTCCCGGTCAGTACGACCACAGCCGAGGTACGTACATCACATTATAGTATTCCCATTCTACGTCTGGATACGACAGAAGCTCAAAGCATATTACTGACCTACTTGAATGCGTAGTCTTGAGCTTGTTCCTAGCAGCATGGAAGCACACCGAGAAACCCTCCCCGCAGATCCGCAACATATTCTATGTCATCTATTCTGGAGATGCTTTGGCCCGTATGTCAAGGTTTGAAAGCTACAGGTATAGTATTACCAGCTCCTCGAGTTCCATTGGCAGGCATTTCATTCGGAGGTGGAATTCAGCTGACATGAGGATACCGATACATCTGTCTGATTTTGCAGGAACAAAGTAGGCAACGTGCAACAGTTCTTCCACGGCACGAGACAAATGTGCTCTATAGGGGCATCAGCTGGGGCCACGAGCCTCTGCGGGCGGCGGATTGTAATCTGTGTTCGATATTGAGGGGGTCGTATCGTATCGAGAAGGCGAGGAGCGGTCAGTCGTGTGACATCGACGAGGCGGGGGGGCGGTAAGTCGTCCCCATCTCCCAGCTGCTCGACTACTAATATTGATCATTATTGAACGCCGACGGCTAGCTAGGATGTTTGGAGCTGGGATCTACTCGACGAACGTATCTTCGAGTAAGTATTCATTCAGCACACCTATGACCCAGCCTCAACGAGACGTACTCACTCACTCGCTATGTGGCAACCTATTGGTTTATAGAAGCAGACGTATACGCGTCCCGCACAGGCAACCCAGACGAGCTGAAGTCCGTAATCCTGAACCACGTCGTCCTTGGGAGGACGCACCTCATGCGTCAATGCAATCATAGCATGCAGCGTGCGCCTGAAAACTATGATTCCGTGGGTACAGTCTGGCAGTCTCGTTACCATGTTCATCCTCCTCCCTACGTTTCTCCAACTCCCGACTGGACGCGAGCGATGCTGATTGATTGTAGGGTACTGGTGCGACGGTCGAGCAGGGAGGAACGCTTCAGTACCACGAAGCTGTGGTGTACAGGGAGGACGCGATAAGTGCGATTGCGGTCACGGGTGAAATTGCATCATATCCTGTGTTGGATGCATATGCACAGATAGACTCTAGATCGGGAGGCGCAAAGCCAGGGAGAGCAGCAGCAGCAGCAGGGCAACGAGGGAGAGGAGGAGAACGGGGAGAATGAGCCGAAACAAGTTGACAGTCGTTACATACGTAGATCACGACGCCAGATTTTTATCTATATGCTGCCTTACGACGGTGTTCATTTTTTTTCTTTACCGCAAGGGGTATCGAGTCTAGATCCACGAGCAAGATCAAGTCAGCAATCTGAAGTGAAATGATACGTCGCAAGCAAGGCTCACTATGGGCATGCAGCCGAATTTCTTCGTACAGAGCTTGGAAGGACGGAGAGTCCATCTCCCTAGCACGTTCTGTTCAAAGAACAAAACCGTTCTCCGACGTTTCTTCAACTCCCGACTCGACGAGACCGAGGCTGATTGACGACAGGTAACTGGTGCGACAGTCGAACGAGGAGGGACACTTCAGCACCACGAAGCTGCGGTGTATAGCGGGGACGCCATGTGTGCGAGTGCGGTCATTTCTATCAATGGGCGAATAGAAACCNAAAAAATCTTGCCGATGAGAGGGACGCGGTCCAAATTGTATCATATCCTGCGTTGGATGTATATGTACAGGTGGGCTCTCGATCCAGTCACTAAGAGGCGGAGAAGTAGCAGCAGTAGCAGGGCAAGGAGGAAAGGAAGAGGGGGAGAACGGGGAAGGATGAATGGAAACAAAGTGACATTCATACATACGCAGATCACGAAGCCAGATTTTTATCCAAGTGTTGTCTTATGACAGTGTTCATTTCTTTCTTCACCGCAAGGGGTATCGAGTCTAGTTTTACGATGACAGGGAGACACGTTAGCGATCTGAAATGAAATGATGCGTCGCAGGCAGGACTCACTATGAGCATGCGGCCGAATTTCTTCATACAGAGCTTGAAAGGACGGAGAGTCCATCTCCCTAGCATGTTCTATAGTGACAACCCTTCATGAGCAAGCTACACCTTGAAGATAGATATGTAGAATTTATACGACGTACCTTTGCTCCGGTTCTTTATATCGTCAATCCAACCGCTCTCATTCAGCCTAGCGGTCAAAATACCACGAATTCTGCAACGCAGCGAGACGTGAATTGGGTCAGGGTATGGCTGGGTCTGGAGAAGCGCCCGGCTCACTGGTCCCATTCTCCCGTCTCAATAAGACGACGACGAAGTTGCGCGTAGAGCGCTTGAGGGTCTTGAGAGGGCATGGCGAGTATATAGCCAGCCAATTATGTAGCCTTCAAGCCTCGAACGCGGTCCTGTTCGCGGTTATGTTATGTGGATACCTTGACGAGTCTACCATCAAAGAGTGGGTCAATTTGGCGAATATCAGTATAATACAGACCACATACTTCGTCAGGTAGATGCCCTCTACCACATTGGTGGATGTCCTTATTTCAAGGGTATTACGTCGAGCTCGATGTCGCGGAAAGAGCGCGACGGGAGCAATGTGGCTGAATTCAAGCTCCGACTCAAGCCATGCTTCGCGACTCAATCCAGCCTTGCGCTCGTACCACCACGACCACCACCGCAAGCACGATGTCTGCTGCTGAAAAAGACCCTTTCTACCTCAGGTACTGCCCAAGCCTTGCTTCTAGATCCTCGAAAAGCTGATATCTCTCTCTTTGCTTCGCAGATACTAGTAAGTCTTCGATTTGCGATGCAGAGCGGAGAAGAACAGGATGGTTGACAACAACATCGCCTGGCTTCATCGAAATCTTAGCACTGGCCACTCGGGAAAGCACGGCCACGAATTCCTTGAATTCGAATACTCCCATGGTCGTCTTCGCTACGCCAACAATTCCAACTACCGAAACGACAGTCTCATCCGAAAAGAAAGTGAGCGAACAAGCGCTGTGTTTCTGTCTCTGTTAGCCGCTGTTTTCTTATCATCTCCCATTGCAGTGTGGGTTGGTCCGCTGGTCGTGAAGGAGCTCAAGCGCATCGTCGAGGCGAGTGAGATCACAAAGTAAGTTGTTGGCTCTGCTGTTCTGCCGCGGTGTGGCGATGTTGACGTGGATGTGGGGTTGCAGGGAAGACGATAGCAACTGGCCAAAGAAGAACATCGTCGGGAAGCAAGAGTTGGAGATTCGTATCGGCAGCGACCATATCTCTTTCGAGGTGCGTGTTCTCGCTGAACTCTCGTCTATTGAATGGAGGTTTAATACCGGACGGATTTATAGACGGCCAAGATTGGTTCTCTCGTTGATATCCAGGACAGCGAGGATCCAGAAGGCCTGCGTGTATTCTACTACCTCGTCCAAGATCTCAAGGTACGTCTTGCATTGTTTGTCTGTTCCTCGTGTCAGCCAGCTGATTCGTGGTGTTACGTTATGCAGTGCTTGATCTTCTCCCTCATCTCCTTGCACTTCAAGATCAAGCCCATTTAAAGAAAGAGAAAACATCGAAGCTTCGGCCGAAGAAGAGGTCCGGGAGTGTGGTCGTTCCATTGACTCGAGTGTTTTGGGCCTTGTCTATACACCAACTTGTACATCTGCGTCAAGATAGCGTGCATGTTTAATATCAGGTACGTACTCTCTACGCCCGCCCTTACGTCTGCTTACGCTTCCTGCAGTAATATATCGCTTTCGAATTCTACATTCTGATCATGGTGTGCAGTTATGTTTGACGTTACGCTTCCGATGGATGCTCCGACCTTTATGGAAAGAATTTTGATCGTGCTGGGCGCTTGGGCTGGGCGACATGGCTCCCGGAGTACCCATCAAAGACGAGCTAGACCCAAGCCCTTGTCTTGGTAGATCCTTCGCTCATAAGTCACTGGCTGTCTAGGTCTGGCTGATTCTGACTCACTGTTCGTTGGGATCTACTTTTTCCTGCTTCTTCATTTTTTGATGGTCATTCTTTCGTGTTTAATTATCAAATATAGGTCAGATCACCATCATTATCACCCGCCAGTGTGCTCTCTTTTCGTGATTCCGCCCTCTTTCTATGGGTTTTACGGAGTGTGGTCGGTACCAATGTATCAAAGTATATCTCACCTCAGTTGGCCGGTCATAACTCCCGGTGCTGTTTGTTCCGGTGAGAGCAAGACGCATTCCTTCCGCGACTATCTGACTGACGACGATTGCCAGCGGGTTCGAATTCGACGTGGAGCCTAATGTTGACGGTTACTTGCTTCTGTGAACTTGGTTCCGACGACTGAGGATCGTTGCAAGTCACGATGGAGTATCATTCTACCTCGTCCCTTGTCGTCTTGCAGATCCCAACACACAGTTGCAGGCAAGCTTCAAAACGAAGGCTTTGGTGATCTCATCAGGCAATTGACAGCGCGCGCTTACATACCGCCTGCGCCGCCGTCGACCTGCGATCTCGTTTTGATCATCTATCATTTCCAGCTCTTACACTCAAGTGGATCCAAATTGTGACCCGACATACGCACCAAGCTTCGTACCAGCTAACCAAGCAACCCAAGCCATAGCAACAAGCGCAGCATCTCCGTCTGAGCGCGGCCAGTGCGTTGCCAGTGCGGCTCTTTGAATCTCTTCAAACGTTAGCTGTGATGCGAAGTTCGAAGGTTGCGAACGGGATTACTTGGCTCTCGAGCCGCCGAAACCGCTAATGTGTGTTGGATCATGCGGTACCTTGATCAGTTGTCAAGATCCAGAGAGATGATGCAAGGTTGATACTTTAGCGAAGGGCTGCTCCAGTCCTCCGATTCCTCTTTTCCTCCCTCCCGTTCCTTCCCTCCATCCACCCCTTCTCTTGAATCCAATTCTATTGCTCTGCAATGAACCCGACTACGACGGCACCGGCTGCGTCGACAAGTCGGCTCCCACCACCAAATTTACCTCCACTCCCTCCTCCCCCTCCGCCCCTCCATCCACCAGCCAGGAATGGGAAGCGCAGTTCGAAGAGGTTATCCGGGAATTCGGGAAATACAGCCACTCTTTTGAACTCGGGCTCCACCAGGAGCAACGGCAAGCAGAAACCCTCGCTATCACACGTTATCAACCACCTCAAAGACTCCCCCCCTGCCCATCTCACGAGCTTCCTGTCGTTGGACTCGGCTACGACGCCTATGACAGGCGCGAGTACGAGTTACTCTCACCATCATCATTATCAACAACAACATTCTCAAGTCCAGACGCCTTTGACCGCAGCAAGCACGAACTCCAACTACCCTTTTCCTTATCCCAACCCGCATGCGAGAGCGATGTCGCCGATGACGCTGATGGAGCTTCCGCCGTTGAGGATGGAGGGGCTGACGAGGGAGAGCGTGTTCGTGGACCAGGCGCTGTCGAGCGCGAGCTCGTACACGGTCACCCCGATTTGGGAGTTGTCCGAATCATCGGGATCCGCGTGCGTTGAANGGGGCTCGGCTCGAACCTCAAGAACGGGTCGGATGGGAGTGCGAGTGAGGGCGCGACGCCGACGACACCCCCGACTTCCGCGGGTACGGCCGCGCCCCCGTCCCCCTCTCCTTCCCCGAACGCGAACACAAATCCGGATTCGGACGCGGATACTCCCCCCAAGCCTCGCTTGGAATTGGACTTTGGTCTTGGGGAAGGGGACGAGATTGTCATTGATGAGTGGAACTCGAGTCCGAGCCAGGCACAGACGCCGTTCAACTCTCCCGCGTCGAAAGCGAACTCGGGCTCGCAGCCATTCATCTACTCGACACTATTCGCCGCACCGAAACATGAAAGCGACTCGGACTCGAACTCGGCAACTCCTGCAGGTAATACGACACCGACCCCACCATCAAGCCTCGCTTTCCTGGAAGAAGTGGACCGGTGGTTGGCTTATATCGAGAAGAGTCTATCGCAGTTGGAGAGGCGGCATTTGCGGTTGAATGTGGCTTAATCTCGGGTTGACTGTCGGAGGTTGTTGGCCGGCGTGGGACTGTGGTGTGGAGACTGACGGACGGACGCGAGGGACGCTGCACCGCCGTGGGCCTCTCGCGTGTGCTTGGGGAGTATGGACCTCGGGTTTCGCTGCGGAGGTCGGTTGGGAGATGGTTGCGATGGAGTAGGGAAGTCCATGACGACTTGGGTTCCAGCTGCCGAGGCCAAGTCTCGTCGAGACGGAGGTGATATGTAATCTCAGACTGCATCTTGTGTTTCTCGGTCGGGCTACGTGACTGTTGTACTGAATCGGTACATATCCTCTCTTTTGGATTGTTGGCATGTTTCCGTGCAGTCGTTCTTTGCCTTGGATGAAAATGAATCTATCGTTGGAYTGAATGTTGATATCTACAGTAGTGTACCATTAATAAACCCTCGTCTTCCCTCCTCAGTTTTNTCTGGGCTCGTGCTTGAACATACAAAAGTGGAAGTCATGGAATCTTGGAATTGCCATCACGTCTACTAGATACCTAGTACAGAGATCAGAAAGGTCCATACYAGTGTTACGACTTGRWCAGGCGTRCTGAGGTCGCAGAGGTGGGACRTGATAYGAGCATGTAGARTTTTGMAGCGCGTATATCATTTGGGTGAACATRAAAATTAAGTAGRAGARGTAGGAGAAGTAGGAGAAGTAGAAAATYGAGAGACGTCGCAAAGATCTAGCATCCCCTATCTAGTGAGCGAACCGGAAGTCCAAGCGGCGRTTCCCAGAATCTGTGGTCGTCTCGAGGTAGTGCGCCTTTTCCTCCGAGGTCATGGCGTCCCAGATMTTAGCCCGCTTCTTGTTCTTCCAGATATAGTACGCYTTCACCGAAGGATATAGAATGAAGCAGTTGAACGCGCAGATGGTRATGAGAACCGTRTTTCCTCGACGATCTGTTCCATTCCGTAGTGAGCCTTTRKGAWNACAACAACTCGAATCCGCGACTCACAATTCGGGGCATCATCTTTGCGATAGATGTTTGAGGCGATGATGCCAGAAGCCTGGACAAACATGTTGTATAGAGACGCGTTGACAGTTCGGCTCGCGACTCCKCCAGCATTGCGAGAGCACCACGCAACCTGGATGGGATGGGTGTACGGGTAYGACAAAAGACCAGTCGCTAAGCCCTATAATGAGATGGTTCGATSAGTATGCTTAAACGTCAAGCTGGRYAGGAAACTTRCATAGAACAACCAGGGATTAGGATTATCCGGCAGTGCTCTRAGGGCGATGAGGAATGGCAAAATCCAAAGATCTTCCATCATCGCGACAATGGACCTATCGTCTACGGTTTCGGAAACGATGGCAATCATCCACATCGTGATTATCGTCGCGATGGCAGAAGGAATGGTGAGCAAGTTGGTTTCGAAAGTGTTGAACCTGAAGGATGTTAAATAAGATTACCCCGTGACAGATCGGGAACGAAAACAGACCCAAGACCTCGCAACGAAAGAGTCAAATATTGACCGGGTGGGCTGGCAGGAATACCAAACAAGAGCCCTCTGACGAGCTTCGGCGTCAGCTATGAACAGCTTYATTRAAGTACAGGAGAGACTCACATAATGTACARAGGCCAGAGATCGTAGTCGAGAAGAGCTTTCCACAGCAACTTGAGCGTAAGAGCCTGACGGTTGTGCATGTCTCCCTTGGTGGGATCATCCCGCAARATRCGGGTGACAGCAATGACCTCTTGGCGKTCAGTAAACCAACCTTTTGGCCTGTACCACCGCTTGGTTTGGGTTGGTCCGGGAGGCATTTTGAAGAAGGTGGCAATACCAATCAGGAGGGTAAGAAGGCCTTCCACCAAGAACAACCATCTGAATTATGGATTGTAAGAATCGTAAGAATAAAGTCAGTTAGACCGTACATCATCACAGTGCAAATCTTATCATGGCACTGACCTCCAGCCTTCTTTACCAAGGACACCACGCATGCGAAGGACACCGAAGGCGATGAAACTCCCGGCTACAGTGCAAACTTGGGAAGACATCCAGAATAAGGCCAGTCGCARTGGCAGTTCRTTCTTGGTATAGAAGTCTGTCATGCGATGAGACGCTAGAACGAAGATTCAGAGGTCAGGAAACGCTTAACACACATGACATGTAGAGGATCAAGTCTGGGATGAAGCCGCCTTGCAAAAACCTGCGAACAGCRAGGAACGGGGCCGATAAGCAACGAATTCAAAATWAGGTACCCATAAAGTTCACTCACCCGAGGAACGCTCGACAGAGAAGGAAGCTGGTTCTTCCCGTTAGGAAGAATTGRGCCATGGTGACAATCGACCACCCGCACATCTGGATAGGRATCCAAACGTCCGGTCCCAACTACACTCAGAGTTARGAGGTCTTCAAYAAAAAATGAAGGCGTTCAGATAACGTACCCTTTTCGACACGAGTTGCGAGGGAAGCTCTGCAGACAGGAAGGCCAGTCGGAACAAACTATTACCGAAGTTGTAATCTGTGGATAAAGGAAGTGAACATAAGAAAAAGGATGAGGGATGCCGTGYACTTACCGTTGGTGGTCATATTCAAGTCTGGCAGGATGTTGTCCGTGTTGGCTTGCGTCAAGTTACCACGATCCAGGTTCAATGCAGAGAACGAAATTGCGGCTGYGGATRATCATACGGTCAGCTCTTCATTGTCTRGGTGSAGAACTCGATAACTCACCCCAGAGCATGACTTTCCAGTCGATWATTCKGATAAGTTTCTACANCNGTTSGAATTGGAGCTGAATTCMACRCNNNCAACAWGGARCCAATGACATACCTTCTCTTCCCGGTAGGTCCAGCGCGCGTTGATGTCRAACCGATGRTTRTTCTCGTAGTCATGTCGCGGCATGTAATGTTCGGCGAGGACTGGGTCATCGTAGACGGAGCGACGKGTCGAARTGGCGTCAGGRTCAATGGGKGTGTACTTCTGGCGGAGAAGCCAACTGGTCCATCGGAAAGGCCKTGGTGGCTCGTCAACGAGGTYGTCAGTGGAGACTCGCCTCTCGTCGACTGAGGTGGACGGTTTCTTGTCCGTCAAAGACGATACCGAAGACGTTCTGCTGCCATCCTTGCGGATAGAGTCGTCTGCCTGTGTATCTGCCTTGGCGTTGGCAGCGGGTGTAGCCATGTGGAGCTCACAGAGAAAGCGAGGCTGCTGGAGTATGCCAGTCCCATTTTAAAGCCTGACGGATACGACTCGGAGGACGATCCATGAGTTCGTTTCGAGTGCCGTACTTTGTTTGTCCCATTTTCAAGCTCGAGCACATCATTGACAGAGGGTCCTGGCAAAACAGGCTCCAGCAACAGGAGAGACTCGCATTAGAGATGTCACCGACGCGAGGTCTGCATGATGCAGTTCAGGTTCTAAATGACGCCAGCGTCGAAGATAGTTGAAAGATAGGCACCAATCAATGGGTTACCTCATTGCCTGAAAGTCAGAAGTAWGCCCTAGGGTGGCTGGTGGGTTGCGAAGTCTCGCAGAAGCTGTGCCGGGAAATCGGGTACCCCAGCATACCGAGAATATAAGGGGGCGACTTGTCAGACCGAGACCAACTATCGAAGGATAGAAGAATTGAGTTTGCCGAGATGCAAGTATTGCGAATAGAGCCCAGAAATGACGAATTCGAATAATAAGGGAGTAGGTTCTAAGCCAAGAGTAAACTTAGCAAGCTTTTCGGATACACATCCAGAGGGATCATTCTGTTGCTCAAGTGATGGAGAGGGTCGTGGAGAGGGTGAGAGTTCGGGAACCAATGGGAGGACGAGATCTGAGACTTGAGTCGGAGTCGAGTCGGACTCTCGGAGCCCTGTGCGATGCCGTGTGAAGCCGAACTCGGTTTGATCACTTGTTGCCGAGGCTTGAACAGTATTGGATTTGGGTGGATGCAGATTGGGATTCAGAGAGTTATAAAATTCTCCTTGGATATATTGAGATAGGGAGAGATGCAATGCTCTACCTCGACTCCGGAGCCTAGATTCGAAAATTCTTGGATGGCATACAGCAGCAAACTTGAAAGAACTARAGTATTTCGGCTGCTTTCAGGCGACGGAAACAAAGAACAAAGGGACTACCTACCGCTATGACTAGCTTKTCTCCTGGGTTGCTCGATGGTCCCCAACGCGTCTCCACTYAGACATTCCTTTGTGTCATTGCGACCCCGTCCTCTATTTAAACGCACTRTTTTGGTGTGCCACCCCCACTTCCCCAGAGTATTTNCAACGATGCCACACCAATTCCCACTCTTATGTCTTCAGCTTCGGCTATCCTGACCAACTTACCGCTGTCCCGATAGGCCCARCAAKTAGTCGTTTGAAACGAAGTTGAAAACATCAAGCTCGCCCTTGGTAACAGCCGCTTTGGGAGGAAAGGCGAATYCGAATCCGAGTCAAATTCCTAGGGGTATTACGGATGAAGATGCTACAAACAGTCATTAAAACGTATGGATGGATYGTGGATGCGAGGAGTAAATAGTAAATGGGTGAGTGAGAATGGCAATGAAAATACAGTTCCGTATGCAATTAACAGTAATAGTAATGAAGAAGATGCGGCAATGAGGARTCAACGAGAAGTGAAAATGCGTAGGATGTCTGGATGATAGGTGAAAGGAGACAGATAGTGGAAATGCAAATAGAGGCCTAGATAATATGCAAAGAAAACGTGGGGGATGGGCGTAAGGTGAGTCTAGAGAATGGATGTGGAGGCCTGGAATGGCGGTCGAAGAGGAAGGCTGATGCTTGCTTCTTGTAGGCAGGACATACCGTCCTGCTAGATATCCGTTAGGTGGTTGTGTTCATCTAGCCATTCGTCCTCGGAAATTCGCCAATTCGGTGAGAAGCTCGGAGTCATTGAGGCGCGACGATAATCCACCACGATTGCACTAACTCGTCTTCAAGTATGAGCCGATATTGACGGTCAATAGTCCCAGGACCTCCGTGCGTCGTTTGAATGTGATGAAGAAGATTGTTCACCGTCGGTTCGAAGAAGGACTCCCTGCAGCCGTCAATGTCACAGCAGATATGAACCTTCTCTGTGCCGGCGAGGGGATTAGGCTTGAGTTCAGAGCTTCAAAATACTGGTAAGCTTTCACTCAAAATTTCGATATTCGTAACCTACCCYTCAACCTTGAAATYGATGTTGGCGTGTCTGSGAGAGGACGAGAGACGAMGCTTRAGCAACACCTCATAGGCTTGGCTCGGATGTGACTTACTCAGTAGGCTCGAGAGGTGTGGCNNNANNNNGGANTCATCGCCCAAGCTGCCGTCGATTTCACCAAGATCGAGCTCRGTCGWYGAAGTTTGAGAGTATGCTTGCCACCCGTGAAGRAAYGCTGAGAAGCTCCCACCGTTCATGGTGAGAACATGGGCAAATCCCGTGGGCTCCTCCAAGTYATGATCAATGTCTATCCATCGGTTTTCATTACCAGTAGCCATATTGTCYGTAGAACGTTATTGRRTGYCTTTAAGARGTGACCAAAAGCTTAATTTGCTCTAGRAATCAATATTTGCCRTTAATMMTNGTTGACCRCGATGCTTGTGATCGRGGCCGGGATGCAACTCACGATGAGAACGMAGARGAATTGTGYTACTGCACAGTCTGGGTAGCTGACTAGGGACAGCSTTGAATAATAAAACCCCTCGGACTCGAAAAAGAGTTTGTTCTWGATGGAGAAGAGCACAAGAGCMGGGAGGAACGAGTACAAGAGKGATGGAGGCGGAAGTTACAATGAGAGCGTAATTGGATTTCGACGCGTCGCGCGACGCGACCTAATAATAGCAAGCGGAGACACGTGATCTATCAATGCCGGATTTGACTGATTGCATGCGCCTCGGATCGCGCCTCTTCGCTCGCACTCAACATGTGTACACTGCAGACTGGCAGCTTGAAGGCACTTCCGACACATTTCCAGCCGCTCTTCGTCCTCAATTTTCCACGAGCTTGGCCTGAATGACATGATTTTTCATGTTATCCGAAAGGTCAGGAAGTCCTGCGGGTGGGTTTGCCGATAGTTCTAGGCCCTTTACCCCCCCAAGTCTCAATAATTGGGTATCGCAAAGAGCGAAGAACTCAGGGCCAGTGAAGCTTGTGAAGGGCTGTCTCAAGCAAGAGAGACGGCAGAAAATGTCATGAATTCAAACTGATCGCATCAGCGCGCCGATGGCTTCAAGCGACCTTCACTTCCTGCTTGCTTCCTGCYCTCTTCAAGCTCCCTTKMSGACTCTGCCAGAGGAGCCTCRGCAYRATATYAAGTCTTGAMYGTCAGCTTGCGCTTGGGAAGACTCTAACCGCAAAGGTACCAGTCCCGAGTATGWTACATGCTGCAATAAYTTGGCGAACAACCTCATTKCTTGCTCAATTTGGGYCAGARCATGCTATCTTCTCGCCAGGCGCTGAAATTTGTTTCRGCCGAGGYCGGCTCTTTTGTGCTCGTTTCCTCTTTAGATGGYGARCATCTCATGGCTGACGAARTKGGYGCTACCCTCGCACAYRTTAGGACYAGGTCTTTCCCCAGAGGGACGTRGTTTTCGGCCATTCCAACGCCGTGGATTTTTGCTYYCARACGACTCGGCTCTTMTCAAGTTGCGAGTGRAYTCATGCCCATCACCCGGAYTGCTTCGCGCTCGTGGCAGCAGCCTGCGAGGAAGCTGTYAGCCTGCTRTTGCYANCNNNNTGNCAMGCT
>JANBPK010001219.1:0-48494 GCA_027579435.1 Candolleomyces eurysporus | reverse complement strand
AAAATGCTCACCATCATTGTGGGAGTCCCCTTCGGACCTCAGTTGGCCGTGTGGCCTGGTGGACTCTCGACAGGCTCTGACTGCGGAATCGTCGTGTGATCACCCATGCTTTCCTGGAATTGYGTTCTCTATCAAGTCCGAAATGGTTGGGGCTTTTCCTTTCAAGTTCGAAAGCGACCCAAAATTAGCCAGATCTTCAGACTGTGGGCTCGAGAACAGGAACRGGAAGATCAAGCCGAGGTGCCCGATTAGTGTGCCTCGCTCAGTGGGGGTTTCATGGTGCATCGTGGTTTATGTACATATTGTGTAGGATTGTGAACCTCACAGCACTTACAAGCTTCCAAAGTGATGCGCAGCAGWGCCTCGGCGCTATCGTGCAGCCTGAAGCCTCGAAGCTTGGACAAAATCATTGCAGAATCTGATCGCTGCCGTTTRGCTGCCGTACTTGCTGATGCAACCAACCCTCTCTTGCTCCGTATACTTGGGTCATGCCCGCTGCACCCANNCTGACTCAGAGCGAACTTTGTCTGYAAATACGCAAATGCCTCGCCTCCGTGATCCCTACGTCGGTTCARTGCTTTTGTGGTGGAATGTTGCGTGCTTTACTAATCAAACCATTGTCAAGCAACGACAGCGCCCAGGAAATGTATGTTTTCGGAGACTGTGATGCAACCGTGATGGACGGGCGCGACGCGTCTCGGACCATTTCTCGATTTGACAGCAAACCATCATCCCTATATAAAGCTCAGAGCCCAAAAGGTGGCTGCCAAGTGGCGGCGTTCCATCTGGGACTTGATTTTTGTGGGCGACAGTGGTTTCCGCCCTACGATCCTCCCTCCTCTCGAGCTTTCCGGTAAGTCGTATTCGTAACCATCTTCGGCTTGCTGAAGGCTGAGAAATAGACAAACATAGAGGTCACCTCGGTGTCCTCCGGAAAATCGACTCCCGTCTTTCGTGCTTTCGGATCATAYAATATTGCTCTCCACGCCGCCATTTTTGCCAGCACACGACCGCCATGGCCTATCGACTAGACCTTGACGAATTCGACGATGCAGACAGCAGCTCGTCGTCCGACGACTGCCGCACTCATTTCGTCGACAACCTTCGGACAACACTCACCGTTCTCCTCATCATTCAGCACTCAATCATCGAAACCGCATCCTCCTCATACCCATAYTTCCATTCGCAACCTCTCACAATATTCGTTTTCATGACCAAAACCATCGTCGTCGGCYTATTCTTCTTCGTRTCGGGATACGCAGCGTCAATATCACGGATAACGTCGTCGACCTACTACTCGACCGGAAGAAGCGACCCGGAATACGTTTGGCGGCGGACGTTGCGGTTATTGTTCCCCGGAGTCGCCTATGCGGTGCTTGGGCATGTTATCCTATGGATGATACTAACCAAGAGCTGGCCCAACTTCTTCGGGAGCGCCGGTTCGGTCTCGACTGACGATGGGTTTTCGACGCCGACGGCATGGGGTTTCGCCAGATTCGAGGGACCTGTCGTTCACATCCTCGCCCTCTATGTCATGGATATGGCCTACGTGTTCCTTCGCCCGTCGAGGAGGGGAGTCATTGCGGGAGGCGTCTCAATGCGAAGTCCAAGACCTGAAGACCCAAGATCGATTCGAAGTCCTCCGGCGAAAAAGAACTACCGTCTGGTCAAGATCAAGTCGAAAAACGATTGGTATACCTTGGTCGGGGTTGCGCTCGGTCTTCTCTCGCTGTGGACCTTCGCGGTTGCGGCAAGCGGGAAATCCGAAAAGTCGCTTCTGCGCCTCGGCTTCAACGTGGCGTCCTACGATACCGTCCTACCCTCGGCCCCCTTCCAATATATCCTWGCCTACATGGCCGGGATCCAGCTATACCAGTGGCAGAACTTCATGTTGATYCCGTCACCATATGCCTTCCCRGCTTTCTTCCTCGCCGTCGTGACATCCGTTTCGTCCCTCCAACTCGCCGCAAAGGTTTCGCCTGCCCTCCAAGAAATGATCCACCTCAACACCCCGTGGCCCGTTCATCCAAGTTTTATTGAYGGGGGCTTCAACTTCCATACCCTCTTYTTCGCCGTCTGGAACGCCTGTACMTTCTTCGCRRTGGCCGCTACAATTGTATCGGTCTACGCACAGTCGGAATGGACAAGACGCGATTGGGGCCTCGTCGCACGACACTCATACATCCCAATATGGGTCCATATGATCCCGGTGGTGGTTTTCGTGAAGCTATTGTCGGCGGATGTAGGTTGGCCGGCTTCGCGGGGAGCTGCAAGTTCTGCACCGGCGCTGGCTGAGGAGAGCGTGGCATGGCGGTGTTTCCTGGTGGCGACAGGGTCGGTCATCTGCAGCTGGTTTATGGGRCTGTCAGTCGTCGGAGCGGGTTGGGTTTTGGGGTGCTAGCTGTTCGGCTGCCTGCGTTCTGGGGCCGGAGAAGGTGATTGTATTTTTATTCATCGAGGATACCCGAGGCTACGCCTTTATAGCCAACAGCAGCGCATACCACACCTAGAAAGCTGTCCGTTCTCTATAAACGTTGTGGACGCTTGTCGCGAGCAACGATGTAACGCTATCACGGATGGTTCAACGACTAYTGCATGTTCTCGTCTCATTCCAAAATCAAAGTACATGTACTGTTATAATCTTAATCAATGCTCTTATCAACCTAGTCAMTTCCAATATTTTTCGTGGCCACCTTTGCACAACTGTCTACGGCAGGACTAAGCCAAAAATACTCTCGTCGACGTAATMGAATCCCGAATGCTAATAATAAAATAGCGATCGGACCTCCCCTAGTAAGCTTGTCTTTCGCCTCCACARTCATCGAATGGTCCCTGTCCCCACCAGATTCTCTGCTTCAAGGTCGACTCGGTACCCACAACTCCTWGTCCTCTTCATYTCAACCACTGTTCGCTATGTCTTGCGATTCGTTTGGGACGAACGTGGGAGCACCACGTCTGGYGAGCAGCTCCAACGACGAGCTACGGAARTCGACCACCATGAAACCAAGTTTATYGTGTTTGTGGTCCTTATCCCAGTGCTCGTATTGCTKTCTGGTTTGTTTGCCGGTCTGACCCTGGGGTATATGAGTTTGGACGAGACTCAGTTGAACGTGCTCAGCATCAGCGGAACACCGTACGTCATCCCTCTCTACRCCCTTGTTTCTTAAGACTTAACTCTCTCGCTCTATCTAGAGAACAGCGAGAATACGCTAGGAAGATCAAGCCTATCCGAAAGAATGGACATCTGTTGCTGGTGACTCTGTTGCTCGCCAACATGATCGTCAACGAGTCTCTCCCCGTCATYGCTGACCCTGTTCTCGGGGGAGGTCTGTACAGCGTCGTCGTTAGCACCGTGCTCATTGTCATGTAAGTTACCCGTCGGTTTCTTGCTTYCCCCTGTGCCTGCTGCGGACATGGCGCTTCAGTGCAATGTTTTGTCGTGACGTCACGCGACTGCCAAGYAGCCAAGTGTTTTCGTGTTGGGCTTGGTTGGCTTGGTTTGTTTTGATTCCGCCTTTTCTCCTTCTGACCACGACCGACGACGGAAAACTCATTTTTCTCTCGCCCAGTTTCTCTGAGATCATCCCCCAATCTCTCTTTACGCGACATGGACTGTATCTTGGTGCCAAAATGGCGGGGCTCACYACYGTGCTCATCTACGCATTGGTACGACTGGCAACGACATTTTCGACGGGCGCTCGAACTCACAGGACTACCCACAGGGCATCATCTCCTGGCCTATCGCTAAATTCTTGGARTTCGTCCTTGGACCTCAYCATGGTATCATCTATCGAAGAGCAGGTGAGCTTCCTACCTTCATCGAGTGCCTGCTTCCTGCTGACGACCTCCCAGAGCTCAAGGAGCTAATAGCCATGCACTCKTCCCATGCGACGCACGGAGGAGACCTCAAGACCGACACTGTCGCCATCATAGGGGCCACGCTCGACCTCCAGGAGAAGGTTGTGAAGCAGGCTATGACGCCTATCGATGACGTGTTCATGCTGTCCATCGACTCCAAGCTCGACTACGACCTCCTGAAGCAGATTTGTGAGACTGGGCATAGCCGTGTGCCCGTCTACGAGGAAATCGAGATTCCCATCCCTCCTGACTCCTCGAGTTTGAAAGGCGATGGTGGGGTTCTTCCTAACCTGCCTGGGATGGCGCCGAGCGATGAAAAGCAAGAGCGTACGAAGAAGGTCAAGAAGATCCTTGGGATCCTGCTTGTGAAGAACTGCGTGTTGCTCGATCCTAAAGGTACGCAGAACCTCCAGGCTCGTTGTGCCCGGCTGACCAGCTCGAYCCAGATGCTACTCCTATTAGGAACATGCGTCTGAACAAAGTCCCCTATGTGCCAAACAACGAGCCTCTGCTTGGAATACTTGACAAGTTCCAGGAAGGGCGCAGTCATATGGCGATTGTGAGCCGGTTTAGCGTCGAGAAGGTCTGTCCAGRTTTGATAGTATAGCAACTAAGRCTGATTCCTGTCGACACAGGCCGCGAGCGCGAAGAAAGCCGTCAAGCGAGGGTTAACRCAGAGRC
This sequence comes from Candolleomyces eurysporus, assembly GCA_027579435.1. Taxonomy (NCBI): domain Eukaryota; kingdom Fungi; phylum Basidiomycota; class Agaricomycetes; order Agaricales; family Psathyrellaceae; genus Candolleomyces; species Candolleomyces eurysporus. Next base: position 43,955 of record JANBPK010001219.1, on the reverse strand, counting down.
TGCGGGAGAGAGTCGGCATGGGGGATTCAGACTCGTCCAGCTCCAGCTCGTCGTCCAGTGAAGATGAAGAGAAGTCTCTTGGGTTTGGCATTCGCAAGARGCGCAAGAAGGCCAGGTTTTTACGCCCGAAAAATCCGGAGGACTCMGCTGAGGCGGGAATTAAAGACGGACCTACCCAARGCAGCACAGCGAGCGTGGTCGCCACCAAAGGCGAGAGCGAATCTAGCACCACTGTCGCTGCCGATCCCACAGCATTGGGAGCTCCTACCAGCAGTCAGGAGTYCAAGGTCAAGTCGAAGAACGGRAAAGGCAACAAGCCAAAGTTCCAATTGCAGACGGCGGTGGAGATGGTCAAYATGCCTCAGCGAGAGCAGAGTATGCCAGCGGAYGCAGTGCTCACGAAGGARGGCGCGGACGAGGTAAGNCTYTGGTGCNTGWANCTCCCATCTCTTGCGCTCAYAYATTTCTGGCAATAGTTTTTGCAGAATTTCGACCCTGCTGTYATGCCCCTRGGTATCATCACGCTCGAGGACGTATTAGAAGGTGAGTTTCGCTTTCATGAWYTRGCCTACGCTGTCACTGATTCGTTCTGTCCATAGAGCTCATCGGGGAKGAGMTCTATGATGAATTCGACGCTCAAGGAGCACACGGGGATCCTTACCAGATACCTAGTGCCATCTCCGAGAAGGAAGACTCAGCGACTTCTCCCCCAACTTCGGTCGACCACGAAGGCAATAAGGGGATGGGGCTCAATTTGAAGGGACTGGGATTTTTGATGAGGACGAAGAGCGCACCACCTGCTCGCAGGAATCAACAGAATACCAAGCGGTCACGACCACCGACTGCTACGGCTACAACGACCGATGAAGACCCGGTCAATCTTTCAGTAGTGCCTTGTCTGATTGACGAGAAGGCGGTTGACCTTTCCACCACAACGTCATCAGGCACCCCTCCGCACCTGGAAGGCCATTGTGTTGTGGAGCCGGAGACGACAGGAGGAAGGCCGTTGGTRGCAGGGTCTGCTCCAACAACYAGGGCGCCGTCACCCTGTGGGGTGGGATCATCCAASGCYCCTGCTGGTTCCCTGACCGCMGTGCCGCAGCAGCGCCATAGCGCAGCACAATCCAGGAGCAATTCACCTGCGCCATCGTTGGAGGCTGTCCTCCTCGAGCGGAAGCGAAGACAGGCTGCAGCAGCGGTCACTATAAACTCTGTCGGAGCCGCGACGTCAGCAGCACCAGGACACGGTGCCGTCGCGTGTGGTATTGCGGCGCCACGAGCTGTTCATGCTACGAGAGGCATTGCGTTCAAGAGTAGCCCTCTGTCTCTCGGGATCSAACAAAGAGATCGTGCAGATCAGTTGGTTGGTCACCAAGGYRGTCATATCCAGGAAGATGRGGAAGCGGAATCATCTGGTCGACCCACGAACGATGAAAGGAATGAAGATGATGATGGTTCYGCATAATTAKTRGAAGCGAAGAACAGACATTAGTCGCGTGTANTTTTAATGGNNTNATGTGCTACGCTGGGTATAATAATAATTGTCATTGTTACTTGAGACMAAGGAYGGAGGGGTCGTGTTATTTTCGTGARTGGATATAACAAGAAACGAGTCGTGGAGGNTNNNNGCGNNCAGNNGTGAAGAAAATAACCTGATGAAAGAGAAAAAGGAGGCTGGGTGGCTGACAATGTGAGCAAAGCATCATATGGACAAGACGGGAAATATTGGAACGACAGAGAAAACTTATCTTTCAACCTGTTTTTTGTCAGATTGTGCACTGCGGGAGCAAGAGAGGCTGCCAATCAGTGCATGAACGAAATAAACAATCTCAGACTCACTTTAACCGCTGCCCAGCTCGTGACGACCTCTCGAATTCGCTTCTTCACCATATCCTGGCAGGCAGTACACTCCATGGTGGAAACCAATGGCTCAAAGACATTTTGTATCCTGCTGAGGGACAGACCTATAACTCATGATCAACTTACTAGACGGATGACGGTATGCAGTGAACGATGACCAACCTGGTCGAACATCCCAAGCAAGATAGGTCGTGCCCAATGCCCACGCCCGCGTTACTTTCCTTTGATCTTCGAAGGAGCATTTCTTGTTCGCCGGATGGAAACTRGGAGGCTGTAGCAGWATTTTCTTCGCTTCTTCTACGCGGGTCATGTGAAGGAGGAAGAGGCGTTTGAGGTAATAAGGGCCCATYTTGGCGGCCATTTCATCGGACAGATTCTCCATCGAGTACGCGAGGAGGTGGGAAGAAGCAGCTTCGGCGAGTTCCCGTARGTTGTGATGAGCGGCCATGGCGTAGACGTCAATAGCGCGGATAGGTGCATGTGAGAGGAGGAGTTGGTAGATCGGTGCGTTGGGACGGACGAGGGTGCCCGGTGTGATGCCGAATCTGGGTAACTTGTCRATAGCCTCGATAAGCTCATCACTGCTGGGTGAATTTTGGGCGCAGGAAGATTGGTATATTGTATGAAGAATGATGTTGAGGATGGGTGCGAGCTCCGGTATAGGTATGATATCCTCTTTGATCCCGGACGTGGAGAAGCCGAGGAAAGACGAGAGCGCAGTCGGGGACGCCTTATCAATTGTACTGGCGTGGACATAAAACAGGACGCCGTCCGCCGAGGAAAGCACAAGATCGCTCTCAACGGGATGAGCGCCTGGATGGAAGGAGGTAGAAACTGTCATGACCTGGTCAGTGCTATCGTCCATTTCTTCCAGCGCACTAGGAAAAAGCTATGAAATACCGGTTTCAATTAGTGGATAAAACAGACGAATTCAGTGCTGTTAGCCAGCTCTGATTGAACGAAGACATAGGCAGGCTAACCAAGGGTGTTGGCGTTTCTGTCAACCCCAGCATCGCGTTAAAGCTAGAGCTTTCGATCCCTGGAGCAGTTTCTGACGGTGGTGTGGGGTACAACGAAGCAGCCTGAGACTGCTCATGTTGAGCGTAGAACTCGCTCGCCCATCGAGAGGTTTGCATCACGATGTGATTGGACTGAACCAGGATCCTGAATGTTGATTTGGGTAGGGGTAAGGAATACTGTTATGATTGGGGGATTCCCAGGTGTCAGGGAGAGAGGGAGGATCCCCTAAAGAAGTTGTGTATTCGATTTATATGTTGTCGTGCCTGGCATCATGGAGTCAAGTTCGTCACAGTCGTCATGAATGACGTCCCGCTCCATGGCCCAGCCGCTTCCGCCGAAGTGCGGCACATTCCGGCAAGTAGTCGGTTTGTCCTACGGCAAGCTCGCTCAAATTCAAGTTTTTCAAGCGGCGTCTCATGAGTGTGCATCGTTAGAAGAGACTTGGCGCTTTCCTGAACATGCCGGGAGGAGCCGTCTAGTGTCACCGACAATCGTTCCATGGCTCCGTTGTGATAAGCTAATCCGAAAGTTGGCCTCATCATACTTTCAAAACCTATTACCGCAGGACAGACGATTGAGAACTGGCTTCAGATGGCTGTTTGGGAGTGTTCTTGAGGCCGGCCGTGGGTTCTTGACAGTGGAGATCCAGAAGACCGACTCTTCTTGGGTTTGATATTGGGTGGGGTATGGAGCCGTGTTGGAGAAAATCATCAGGGCGAGCCGGCCCTGGCCACAGACAATGTGACTTTCGGATGGAGAGTTATGGTTCGTAGATGTGGACCTCGCGGAAAGCAACAGCCAGCACCATTCCAAGTTTCCGATTTATGACTTGTTCTAATAGATCGGGCCCAATAGGCCAGTAAAGTTCTCCGCGACATTTGATTGAATGATATATAGGATACTTATGGCACTCCATTCGAGATTTCACCGAGAGGCTAGAGCCCACATGAAAGTGCGACAACACACAGAGCCGGTATGCAAGGCGGAGAGATTCCCGGGGGCTAAAATAAAATATTTTCATCATGTCACCAAGAAAGAAATGAGTATCATGAACGCGTGGTGATTGGGATAGAAGTGGATAAAGGTGTACGTTCCCGACATTTCCTGTCCGGCCTGCGCTGAAGCGTGATAAGATGGCTTATTATGTTGTACTGAAGGTCTCTTTCTGTCTTTGCGGCTCGTGTATTCAGATGTCAAACGGAGGTATACTGCTTCTGTCAGAACATATGATGCACGTTGCCGAACTTCCATGGAAGTCCGAGGAGATGAGCGACAAGACCTCGCTAAGAACGGCATTGTACAGATAAGTAACGTTGCTGATGGAACAATTTCGATGCGGACAAATACACCTGCTAACAATGCAGTGACTACCGCCGTCGAATCTACCTATCACCCCCTATAAGAAGACCGACATTGGTGGTAGAAATGGCCAGTTTAGGCCCGAAATTTGGTAATGCCTGAGGGCATATCTAATAGTATCTCGCGAAACATTTCCACGTCCATCATCACGTTCTTCTACTTTTGGTTGTGCACCATACTCCTTTTTCGTGGAATGAATCCCCAGTAAGTCGCAGCCCCGGTTCTTATAACGTTTNCCCCCCTCCCATCTCCTCGCTCTCCATGGTCGAATTGCGATTTACCGCGANCCCCCCACCTCTCGGTCGACACACTGAGAGAGACACTGAGACTCATAGCGGCATCCGACAAGAAGCTAGCTATCCGTCTTGTCTTGGTCTCAAGGGCGGTGCAACGATGGCAGGTGTCATGTATAATTTTCTTTGGGGAATGAGCTGAACGTCGTACAGGATCGACCCAATTCTATACTCTACGGTGACCTTATCGCGAGCGTCATCTACACAGGCTTTCTGGCGCACAATATCGCTGTCCAATAAGCCTACATCATTTTTCGCCGAGTATGTCAAGGTCCTCTGTATATCAGAGGAGGCGCACACGGCCCATATCTCCCAAATACTTTTTGCCTGCTCCGGAGTGTCCTACATAACCTTCTGGACGATCCCGGCCTCCCATTGGCAGAACAACCTGGTCTCAGCCAACGGGCTGGGGGAAGTAGCGAGGTCAAACACCAATGTTGGACCGCGCCTATTCCTTCCACAGAGCCCCCCCANCGGCTAGCCACGCAAAGCACGGTACGTTTCCAGATGATTGCTTCAATGCAATTCGCCCGAAACGGGTCGTGGCTTCCTTCCGCGACCCCCGTGTTCTTTCCTCCAAACCAGACTTTACTCAACCCTTTTTCGCCTTCGTCACCCACCTATCCATCCTTAACGCTTGGGAAGAGTGGATGTTCTGGGACAACGTGGCCCTAGATCTTCCTTATCTGACTCACCTTGCCCTTGACCTCAACCTCGCACGTACTCGTCTAACCGACGATTCTGGACGTGGAACAGGGTCTGACGACTTTACCCGGAAATTGGCAAGCACGGTCAAGAGTGCCCTGCATAAATATCCGCCCCTTCGTGTCTGCGTTCTGTTCCATTTGTTCGATCGGAACCCACGCTCGACTATGATCGAAATTTCCCGAACTCTCCTGATCCTCGAGCAGGAGGATCTCAAGGCTCGGTTCCCGTTCAACAACGCACCTGCGGTACCCGACCATAGGCTTGTGTTTGTGCAGAGCACCGAGCCCTTTGCCGTTCGACAGGCTCACTCAAAGGGAGAGGAGAAGATGTGGAGAATGGCAGAGAGCGCGGTGGTGGCGCAGGAAAAGAGGTCCACAGGTGAGCGTCATCAATGAAGTCCTCCCTTTCAATTCATCAAAATTTACAACATGACATCCCGAAGGGCCTGAACTCTTGGTGATATAGATCACAATTCATTCGGCTCAGGATAATAGGGAGAGTTGACTATGACGGTTTTTCCTGTCTCAGCAACCAGGGTTGACTGTGCGACGATTTCTGGAAGTGATTCTGATTGTTTTTTGNTTTTTTTTACGTTTAATCTTCAACGTGGTAGGATAAGGATTCAGATTCGCAGGCGGTATTATTTATCGATAGAGTTTCTCGGACGTTTAACTAATTACATTGTAGATCAGTGTAACTACGTCCAGATCAGGTTCTATGTTGCAGCGACCAACCTCCACTCTCCAAGCCTCTCCGACGGCCGAATTAAAATAACTTCAGATGGTGAAGCGCCCGTTTGACATAACTGTATTAGGTGTCGTATCCCCATCCGCACGAGGGCGGGAGCATTGATCCCATCAATACCAGTATAATGCTTCCACACCTCGGACCCAACGGCATTCAATGTCATGCAAGAAGCCAAGAACTGAGCTCAGTGCCAACTCCTATGTAAGATCTAAAAAAAAATGCATGGGAAGCCACTCTTGTCCGATCCCCCACAGGCAGCCAACAGTTCAGTTACTCAGCAGGCCTGACCACGGCATCAATGCCTTATAGTTGCAGCTCGGAAGTACTCTGCGCATTGACTCGGAGTCTCTGTCTTTATCATACTGGGCATACGTGAGCGTTGCGGATATACCGACGTTCATCATGAAAACAAATGCTGACCTGTGGGGAATACGCAGCCTTACATCGGATCCTGGGGACTGGATGCTGTATTTTCGGCTGGAGAGTGCACCAGTACTCTCTGTAGTTCGGTGCGGTACTGGCTCGGCCCAGGCACAGAACCTCTCAGAAGCGACTGCAAAGGTACGGTTCTTGAAACGAAGCGTCACAAAATGCCGCCCATTATTGAGCTGCGGCTCGTCAATGACGCAGGAACGTATTGGATAGCTTACCCAAAACGTCTTGACAAGGTCGTCCTGTCACGGTGTGTTGACACCGATCTTCAGAGACCTGACTCCTCACCCAGTCATTAAAATGATGAAAGTCAGAAGAAAACGTGCATTTAGAATTCATACCTCTCACCACACCCATTCTCCATTTTTATTGGATGAATTGCGCAGTCGAATGGAAACGTTATGCCCTAAGCAACGTCCTCCCCCGCTGCTTTGCCGAGTAGATATAGTGGTCGTCGATCACTTATTGTCCCAGGGCGTCCAACCAAGCCACTTCCTCATTGTGGGGACTCGGAACTCCGCAGTCGCAGGCATTAACCTCGCCCTCTAGTTTCTCTCGTGGCTCTTCCACCCCTCCAACCCGTCGGTCCGGTGCAATCTAATTACAGTGGTTTAAAGCTTGGTGTCGCCGTGTGTTGGAGCTCTATCCCACTTTCAAGTCCCTCGCGAACCCGGATATACTTTTGTGGTATCGTCAGTTCCAAGAAAGTCTGAAGGCTAATGCCAAAGTTGTATTGGAGACTCGTACCTCAACGTGTTTAAAACAGTTAGTGTTTCGTTTTTTTTGTATTCGATACTCCATCTCCATCTGCCCAGGAGTTTGACTAGCTCGAGGAGGCCTAACATCATAAAATTCGAAACTCATATATTCACTTCCATTGGGCCTGGAACCACGAGACGAGTCATACTGGGTTTCGATCTCCATACCGAGTCGTTGCTAATACCACTCGAGAACACCATCTAGGAATCAAACCTCGAGAACAGGCCGAGTGCGTCAGCGTTTGACCCTCAGAATGGTACCACCGACACGCGCAAGATAATGTGATATCCACCAAAGCTGAAACTCACCTCGAGGAAAAGACCCGAAGTGGACAAAACCTCCTCACGCACACTGAATCGAATAGACGATCAGAACAAAATAGTCCCCCTTTCTCGAATGGCGGCCCACACACATCGGAGCCCAGGGTCCGATTCAGGGTCTGCCGAACCGTATTGTTGGTACACACCCAATGTTATCCGCGACAACCTCTCAAAGAAGAAGCATGTTTAGCGCGAGGCACAGTCATGTGTTACCTTGAAGCTGCGGGTAGGACGTACGTAGAACCGCGCGCATCCAGGCCAGACGTCAGCAATGCGTTGTATGGCAATGAGGCAGCCATGCTGACTGCGAAGGCTGGCCAGCGCTGGATAAGGTGGGCAGATACGAGTCGCTCTTATAAACAGTGGGTCTGGACAGTTTGTCCCAATATTTTCCTGGCTGGACCACTACGTTGTAAGGCTCCATTTCCCGTTCCTTCCACCGGTGCTGTTATCTGACGGCCATATGATTCTTAGATTATGTATTCCGATTCCGAATTCGATTCCGACAGCGGCTTCTCGTCAAGCCTTACTACCTCAAGTGCAGGATACGACTCTGACGACGCTGGATCAGGTGTCCGTGTTCCACGAGTCGCTTGGAAATGCGACCCTGCCTTCGGCGTCGTGCATCAAGAGAGATGTACGGTCTGCAGACACTATATGTCGCATTTTGTGGAGGGGAGCAGGGATCCCCGAGATCCATCGTTCCATGCAGCCGTGTCAGAGCGGGATGGAAAAGCTACAATGCGCTATCTGGAAGGGATCGAGGAGGGTCGCCGGATTCAGGCCGAGAAAGACAAGGCCAAGCTCTCTCGTTATCGCGAAGAGCGGGAAGAAGCACGAACTCGGAGGCATAAAGCGGAAGAGGAGACCAGGCGTCTCCGCGCAGAGCTCGCGGAGATGAGGGATGCGTTTATGGCGATGCAGATCACGTACGAAGAGCAGATCGCAGCCCTGACTTTTGGTCCTGCGCGACAGGAGGAGGACCTGCAGGCACTACGGATGCTGGAGCTCCAAAGCGCTTTATTTGCCGAGTCCAGGAAGGAAGTCGATCGCGAGGAGGAAATTGGGGCGATTGCTGAGGCCATTGGTCTGGAGGAGCCAACTATGGATACTTCGGACTCTAGCGAAAGCTCCGATGAAGCACCTGAGTCGGATGTCACGTCGGATCTTCCAACCAGCGAGAGCGAAAGTGGGAATGAGGGGCGACGGGGTGCTTCCGCAGGTACCTTCTCCAAGGCCGAGGCGAGGCGAATTATCGACCAACTCGCCCAGAATCCAACAGATCCCCAACGTCTGGGACGTATTCGCGAGGTGTTCCTCGAAGCGAATAGCACACCGCGGCGCGAGCGAACGGACGCTCATAAGCTCGTCATCGCAGAAGCATGGAAGTTTCTGGGAGCCAAAGGCTTGAAATCGGCAGCACCAGCACTGACGATGGTACCCGAGATTTTCGTGGACGCATCGGCGAAGGGGATTGGGTTCATATGGGGCAACAAGTGGGAGGCTTGGAAGTTGAACCAAGGTTGGAGGACGGAGGGGCGCGATATGCCTTGGGCAGAAATGGTGGCAGTCGAATTGGGTTTGCGAACCCTCATAGCCGCAGGGGTCAGATCGACCCACATCCGTGTTCGATCGGATAACCATGCTGTAGTCACTGGTCTCAGTGGAAAGCAGATGCGAAACGCACAGGATGCGTTGATATTCCAAGAGATTCGAGCTCTATGCAAGGCATACGGCATCGTGTTGATGCCCGTTTGGGTTTGGACCAAGTCAAACCCAGCTGACGCACTGTCGCGGGGTCGATACCCAGCCAAGGAGACGGAAATGGATGTTCGGGCAGAGATGCCGTCGCACTTGAAGTCATTCGTTCGAAACATCAACCCTGCTTCAGCATAGGAGCGCCGATCGTTTTCTTGTTTAACGTTTATTCTTCAGTATTATCATTATTTCACCCTATGCGTATGAGTTTTTTAATATGCACTCACAAATGTTTATACCACATACCGTGAAGCTGTACCTTCGCAATATGCCACGATGGGAATCTGAGTCTGATTTCCTCCATTGAAGCAGAGTTGCTAAAGACGAGCTCCTTGCTCTCGTTTCTCTTCCCTGCAGTCAGATTTACACACAAATTCAAACTCTCCCCGAAACATGAATGTCANCCCTTCGTCTGTTCAGAAGATGGTACCTGGACTCAGAGCGTTCAAACGAAGTTCCCGGCCTTCCAGGAAAATATTGACACCCCTAGCATGGTTCTCGCCCCAGAAACTGCGCCATGCCTCCCAACATGCGCCTAATGGCTACTAGCACTGGGAATTAGCAATGGGATATATCGACATTCTGGCTCGTTCCAAGAGGTTCCAGCGAACGCCGGGTGTTTGGCACGACCGCCCGAACCAAACACTGGATATGATAACAGGCGGAACGGAAATCAAGCTCTCCATCTTCTTCCTCCTTCATCATGTCGAAATCCAGCGATCTATTCCCAGCAATTGGCCAAGTCGCCGAAAAAACCGAAACTCTCGAGCCCAAGGATGGTGGAGAAGGGAATGTAGCGGGAGACGAAGAGAAGGCTGTCGATGAAATCGACTCTCTGTGTATGAAATGCCATGAACAGGTCAGTACTAATATCTTCTCTGATTTTATTGTGATTTCAATCAAACCATTTTGACCAGTAGGGGAAAACACGATTGCTCCTGACTTCGATTCCATTCTTCAAGGAGGTCGTCGTAATGTCGTTCCGTTGCGAGCATTGCGGATGGAGCAATAATGAAATCCAATCTGCCGGGGAGATCAGACGTACGTCCCCTCGCTCTAACTCATTAACTGAAGCATCATATAACACCGTGTGTAGCGGAAGGAACTGCCTACACGGCCAAAATCAGGGACAGAGAGGACTTGAACAGGCAGATTGTCCGTTCCTCGAATTGCGAGATTCAGATTCCTGAACTTGATCTCACACTTCCTCCTACCGAACGAGGGCAGCTTACCACGGTGGAAGGCCTTCTCCGCGACATCATCGCCGACCTCAGTATGGATCAACCACTCCGAAGAATACAGGATGAGGCGACATACACCAGAATCGAGGCCCTCCTTACGAAGTTGAAGGCTATGGTCGGAGATTCTGAAGAGGACGAAGACGAAGAACAGGAAGCCGGTTCATCGAAGAAAGAAGAAATCCCCATCCAACCCTTCACCTTGAAGCTCGACGACCCCTCCGGGAACAGTTTCCTCGAGTTCCTCGGCAGTATGTCTGACCCTAAATGGAACCTTCGAGTGTACCCCAGAACCTTCGAACAAAACGTCCAGCTGGGACTTGTTGCACCTGACGATGAAGAGAACGCCGAGTCGGACAAGTCAGCAACAAGTCAAGAGATCACTAAGGAGGAGATTTTGACCTTCCCTGGCAATTGTTCGAGTTGCGGGCACTCAATAAACACATACATGAAGCGTGTCGATATTCCTTATTTTAAGGTATTTATTCATCCCATCCTCCGAGTAGGTGAATTCCAACCAGTCGATATAGGAAATTCTCATCATGTCGACAAACTGTGACCGATGTGGCTACAGAGACAACGAAGTTAAATCCGGAGCTGCTATCTCTTCTCAAGGGAAGCGTATCATTCTCAAGGTCGAAGACGCTGAGGATCTCAGTCGCGATATCCTGAAGGTATGCTATTCCCAGGTCTCGCTTGCAGATTCGTTTGTAGCTAAACTATATTTGTAGAGCGAAACCGCAGGCCTCGAGATCCCCGAAATCGAGCTCACACTCACCCACGGAACGCTGGGCGGCCGATTCACCACTCTCGAGGGTATCCTCAACCAAGTTTACGAGGAACTATCCGAGAAGGTCTTCGCTGGTGACTCTTCTACGGGCAGCGAGAAGAAAACGTTTGACACTTTCTTGGCCGGTCTCAAATCGGTATGTCTTTGCTACCATTACGCATGATATCTTTGCAGGCCTCTGACTTTTGTTGCCCTTTCCCTTTAATTAGGCCATTAACGTCGAAAAACCCTTTACGGTCATACTAGACGATCCACTCGCCAACTCGTACATTCAGAGTCTCTACGCCCCGGATCCTGATCCAAATATGACGTTTGAACTGTACGATCGTACCTGGGATCAGAACGAGGCTTTGGGTTTGAACGATATCAAGGTTGAAAACTATGAAGAGGATGCACAGGAACAGAATTAGCCCGATACTGCCGTCGGAGGGGAAGTGTCGAGAAGGAGATAGTAAACGCATACTCCCCACTGGTATGACCTGTGCTAGTTATACAGATGTAGAATAGAAGTTTAAACACTATCTTGAAACCAATTCTAGGTGGTCAGACGGTAACGGCCAACTTGGTCCTGATTAAAGGGGACTCGACTCTCACGTACGGTGAAGTGGCGTCCTGAAGAGAAATGTGTAGGACTGTGCCGAAAGAGGCGAGATGCTTCAAAGTATACATCTCGTCACCTCCCCACAGTCTGGGAGGCCGCCTATAGGTGATATTACGCTCTTCATACGTTGACCAGAGCGGGATTAGTACGATTCGGCACCTCGAAATCTACCGCCTGTCTAAGTCTTGGCCGGCGGGGCTTTCTTCGTCCTCCCAGAACTACATGCGTAGTGACAGACCCAAGCATTTGGCCGCAGTGCAGGAGGAAAACCGGAAGTGGTGATTGTCATTCGAGATTACAAACAGGTTATGCAAGTCGAAGTACGAACGTCACAATAATTGAAATTGAGAAACCAATGGATGGAAAACGACCTAATTGCGATGGAGCTTCAGCTCATCGAGAGCCGGGCTGACTCGACCGGACGACCGGGTCCAAGTCCCCAGGGAAATCCATCGCCCTCCTCTCGAGGCTTCAAGTGGAAATCTTGAGCATTCTGTAAGACATCCTCCTTGTGCTTTTGACGCTCCTGGATGTGCATGCGTATTTCTTCGGCATTATGGAAGTCTGATTTGTGGCAGTTACTTTGACAATTGCAGTATATTTCTTGAGGATGTACGTCATCCGGGAACTTGAACCTAACGGAGAGTGAGACACATCTCTAGTGCTAGTGTGAAAAACGCCAAATCCGTACGAAAACGAATACTGGGACCACGTTATAAGCTTGAGATTGGATCCCCGGCTTCAGAACTTCGGGTGAGCTTTGATAGAACCCGGCAGGCAAGCAGCCGAAACCATACCTAGAGCCAGCTATAGGAGGCAACGCTGTGGCTTGAGCCGCACTAGCGGTTGGAGCGCCAGATGACCTACAGGAAGCTCTGGCTGAGACGTGGACTCGGTTAAAGCAATACTACATCACTTACTCAATATTCGGAGCCCTCACAGAGGGAGTTTGACTACTGGTCGACCTGGAGCGAGTGAATCATAAGCCCTTCTTGATCGATAAACTCAAATGACGCTTACCCATGAGTCACAGGGCGAAGACTCCCGCTTCCGTCTTGCTCCATAACAGGAGGTACTCGAGAACACCCCGGCCTGTAACACATTCACGGTCAGCGTACCCTTTTTCCTGTAGAAGGACACTTACTCTGAAGCCAATGAATGCACAACCTTGGTCGGTGGTATCTTCGAAGTTCCGGGTCTTTCAGGCGACAATTTTGCTCTGGAACGAGTGAGTCGTGGCTATTAGTTTGAGGGAGTGACGCGCTCTTACCCTCTCCGATCAAGCTTGTTAGTTCGCGAGCTTCGGTCTGCAGGCCTGAGGTTGCAAGAGATCCTTATGATAAGTTTCTTCCTCCGACTATTGGTATAACGCTCACCTTGGAGTAGGACCATTGGACTCTGCGGAAGGGTCTTTGCTTGATTTCCTGGTGTTGCCTTCGCCTTTGTCCTGGACTCGCGCAAGAGCGGTACTAAGCTTTGAGCTTGAAGCCTGAGGCTTAACAGAATGGCGAAGGGAGGAAAAGAACTCTGTGTCGACTCGAACAGTGGATGATCTAATGCAACGTTGAAGTAAGCACATCAACCGGTTGAACAAAGTATCGGCACTCTTACTTCTTGCCATTCCTGTTCACGGACGAGGGCCCGCTGGGTTTNCCCCCCATCCAGTCTCTTTCCAGTATGGGAAGCGACCTTCTTGGCATATCCTTTTGCAGGGTTTTTAGCGGGCGCGGGCACGACTGATGTGCTTTAGGTTCTGGTGAGCTTCTTTGCAATATAGCCCAAGGAACCACAGCTACCTCTGGATCACTCCGTTTGGGCCCGAGGCTTGGCTGCCAATTGCCTGGACATTACGCTTCTTTTGACGTTCGGACTCGCGTGGCGTTGAGAGCTGCAAAGTGACTGGGGATTGAGAGACAGAGCGCCTGTCGATATTTCAGGGAGGTAATCTGATACTCCAATTGATAGGTAATGAACCATTACTTACGTTCTAGCAGCTGCATCGTTAGTCTTGGCCGTTCCAGTGGAAGATGAGCTTCGAGATGACTTGGTGGGCCTATGGAATCAAGCGAATCAAGGTGACTGTCAATTAGCAGAAAAGGGATACCTACTTCTTGGTACTGCAGAGGCTCGGCTGTGAGCTTTCCATTTTCAAGACGAGCTCCAATGAGACATACCTTTTCCGAGTGACGGCCCGGGTGGCGGATCCAGAAGCGCGGGATGGGTCTACAGAAGGCCTGGGGCTGCCGGTAAGCTTTTCTCGGATTTTGGAAGCGCGATTATACCGTTGGGTGGACGTGGTTACGCTGAAAATACTTTGAATTTTAGCCAGCCAATGAAAGGAAACAACACGCACAGCAAATTATCATCCGCATCGAGGCCAAACTTGACAAACCACCTAGAAATACAGACAGATCGGTTTGTTTGGCTCTTTTCCTGATTAACCAATGGCTTCGAAACTCACTTGACGCCAGGGACATCCGGGCTTTCGACTAACATCCCAGAAAGATCTCCGCCGGTAGTGTAGAGAAACTTCGGTGCCACGGTTGCCCTACGGTACAGGTTAATGGTCAGGTTGGGCACTGAAGCTTGAAGTCAAAAAATTTGCCGTTTACTTGCCTTTCGACAGTGGGAGAACTAGTAGAGGAAGCACTCCAGAGAAACTCATGTGAGCCCTTCGTCCAAGGATCGGCATTGGAATGATACTCACGATCCGGTGGAGACAGTTGTCTCCTTTTCAGATTCCTTTGCACTCCCAGAGCAGTGGCTACTAGGGGAGCAATCATCACCTTCGGGATCGGAATCTAAATCATTCCGGTGATCGGATTCTTCATTGTCGACAGATTCATCGACATATTCCTCATCATCGACATATTCCTCATCATCGTCAGATTCCTCCTCATGGACATAGTCCTCATCATCGAAAGATCTGACAAAACTCAGCATCAGGATTTCCGCGTATGGTCAAGATTGAAATTGACTGACCGTGTCTTTGGGCGAGATTTGGCGATGGGAGAGGTGACAGATGTTTCGCTCTCGTCCTTGCCCACGGAGTTAGGGACAGCTCTACCCTTACCCTTAGCAATTTTAGATGAAGGCGTAGATGGTCTGGGGGAATGAATAAGTCCACAGTATGCCCAAACGATTTCATTACACTTACACAGAGTTCAGATCGCGATCACTGATAATAGGAACTGCCCCTCTCATCTTTCCGGCGTCTGGAGAGGATTCTTGACTACTAGGTTCGATCGCCTTATACTTTTTGCGTGAGTCTACATCGTGATTCTCGTCGGTGTGTTTTCTCTTGGTAGAGAGGCCTGGAGTCATCGGTGTCTTGTCCCCATGCTGACCTGTTGAGCGAGTGGTGTGATCGCCAGGTGTGGTTGGATCTCGAACAGGTCTTCGAAAACTATCGAATGCGTAAGCTAACGACGCTTCACGGTCAATACACGTTGGTTACCTTGTGGAATTGGCACTTGGGGAGCCTGGGGTACGTGCAAAGAGGCTTCGAGAACTACGATAAGTCTCGAGGCTGCATGGACAATCGAGTTAGGACTCGAATGCCTTTCATTGAGTGAACCAAGAAGCGAACGCACGGTGAAGCGTTGGGGTCCAGCCCTGGGGTGAGACAGCTTCCTTCGTTCAGCAAAGGTCCTGCCTTGCCAAATCCAGAGGTTTTCCTGTTGCTTGTCATTTTTGGTTTGAGGCTTGATATATGTGAATGTTGATCAGTCAAAGCGTTGGCCTATGTCGGCTACGACTTACAAAGATGAAAGGTAAATTGAAGCGGTTGCCAAAAGGAATGTAGGTCAAAACTGTGAGATCTGAAGCCGGCTTCAGTATAGTATGCTTGAGATGAACGTCGAAGTCAACGCGTGAAAGTGCGAGGCTTTAGAAGAATATTAATATGGTAGAAAGGAAGGAAGAGATGCGAGGAGACGCGTTGCTTACACCTAATTTAAAGGTCCACTCACAAAGAGAACAGGCAAACAGACGAAAATACGGTGGCATGGCGTTGTATCCAGTGAAGATGCTCATTGGACGCAATCGACGTGAACGTGGTTTGAAACAAAGAGCAATTGGTGCCGTGATTTTGTCGGCTGGCCAGCCATCATGATGTCACGGTCAATCAACACTTCGCCGTTTGACGATCTACTGAGCAATGCTATGCAGTATGAGGAGGATAGACTCAAAGATAAACAGAGAGAAGATCGCTCTCGAACAAAGATGTTCAAAAATTTGAGAGGCCATGTCGAGTGTCGAGTCGCAGAACCCGAAAAGAACCGCGACCAGTGCTTGCGCGAAGACCAGACTGAGTTCCCAGTGATAACTTCTAGATCCTCCACCAATTCGGGACAGGTGCAGAAGCAAAATTTTGCTTCAGGCCTAACCTAATATTGAAAGACTGCGGTCAAGATAATGGCGTAGATGCACCAGCAACGGACTCGGTACAGGCGTCAAGATTGACCAAGAGCAAGATTTCGGGGCATCCAGGAGTCTTCGTCCCTTTACACCAGATAATGTTGACAGAGCCTAGACCAGAATATAGTAAGACCTCTGAAGCACCAGCGGATGTGGGGACTGTAAGACATTCTGCCTCTTGCGTCGTCAAGACGAAGCATTGATGCTGGTGGCTTCCATTGGGAAACAAACAGAATTTTTTGAGTTATATGGGTAGGCGACGATCTTCGAGTCAGGTAAAATGGAGCCGAGTTCTTCTGGCGTATGAAAGTAGGCCGACATTCCGAGAGTTTTCGAGGAGAAACGAGCCCAAGACCGCGGTGAAGGGTGTCATCACATGGCGAGGGAGTGACAGCCATTTCAAGGTCGTACAAGTAAAGGTAGTTCGAGTCTGGAAGTGCAGAGCGAAATTCGTGTCCCTCCGAGTTGTCTGCAAGTCATATAGTTTGATGGTCGAGTGGAAGAGATATCAATGACCAAAGAAATTTCGCGCGCTCCGGCAAGAAGGATTTGCGACCGAATATGGTATATACTGTCCAAAAACTTCCGAGGATCGGTTTGCCTTGGGCGTGAGGAGGCTCGAATTTTGGACGGTGGCTCACGGATAAGCTGGAGGAATGGATGAGGGTGCTCGCCAGCGTGTCACTCCCCTGCGGCCGAACAATGATGTCGGTCTTAGGTGGTTTGGACCCTTTCTTGGCCGGCGGTCACAATGAACCAGGCCACAATGGCCGTATTCGCTGTGGCTTCTGGGCGGGAGGTATAAAAAGACTTTAATTGTAAACGTACCATAGAGCACCACTATCACCCTGCTGAATAGCCCTCAGCACCTCCCACCACACTACCTTGCTTTGCTTCAGTGGACCCACGACGATGTCGAACGCGTGCGGATCGGAGAAGTCCGACCAGTGGAGGAAGAGTTTGGATCGCCTCATGGACCGCCTCTCTCTAGAAGACACAAGCCCCACCGTTCCCGAGCCTGTCACAACAGAGCATAGCGACAGCCTTCACATCATGCATTTCTTTGTCACCTTGTAAGTGCGCCCCTATCATTCACGGATTATGCGACTTAAACCAGCTCGCCATGGCTTGCGCGCTGCAGCTCAAAAGTCACGTCGAGCAAATTGACCGTCGAGGGCGAGTCCATAGACTGTGGAATCAACGGCTGCGAGCACTCTGGCTTCAAGGACGAAGAGGACCTCGCCGTTCACGCGCGCACGGTCCACGGAAATTTGAAGCCCGTTGAAGGCGTCCATTACGCAGATTACCGAGGGGTTCTCAAACGGCTTCCAACGGAAGAGAGGTGGAAGTTTACTCTGCACAATTATGTTTCGCTTGTTGGGAGATATGAAGTGAAGAAAGTAAAGAAGAGGAAGACGGATCGCGATTAGACTCGGGAAACGGGGGTTCGGTACTTGGCCGCCGGACTGTTTTCGACCCCTGTATGCTTAATGACACGGCCAATTTATTTGACTACTTGAGACGGTTCGACACTGTGTGATTGCAGAAGAGTTCGGCACTGTGTGATACAACAAAGGACTGGGCATTGTGCAATACAGCAAAGGGTACGGGTTGCCGAGCCAACGGAAGAGACGTGATCCCCGGAAGGGTGTCGGGTTCGGAGAGCTCTATCTACAATGACCCTGAGGCCTTGGGAGCCCAAACAATCTTGGAATCTAGGGCTCGGTGCTGTGTGATATGGTGAAAGGGTACGGATCGGACCAACGGAGGGGATGTGATTTCTGGAAGGGTGGAGTCGTCGGGCGCTGGATCTTATCTACCATGACCCCGTAACCTCCCTCTACATGAGGCCGACCCTCTACATTCCAGATGTGAGTCATGTCGTGATGCTGCATTGAGCGCACATCATGATGTCAGCGGGTTTAAGGGGCAGGACAATGACGGTATGTTGAGTGTTCAAACCTAACGCCGGCGCTTGCCAGGGACGCGCCCTCCGTGGGACCGATGGAAACTTCCACGGGCCCAACCGCTGTGAGTTGCCGGCGGGCCGCAACAAAGGTAGGCAGGGAAGGAGGCAATATACCGTCACTACCAGATAGTGAAGAAGCGGCCTCTGGTTTAATCGACCTCTCGAATCTGTAGCTAGCGTTCGATCGAAAGAAAAAAAAATTGTACAATAGATGTTCATTGTGGTCTAGTAAAGAGCCCGAGAGGGATTCGTATAAAAGCTGAAGTATCCTCCCGAAATTCTGTTGTCTCGCTCTTCTGTCCTCCGCCACGACTATCACCACCCCCACCACCCACCTCTATAGCAATGAACACTTATCCATACACTGCCATTGTTCCCGCACCACCTCCGCCTGAGGTTATCGACCTTAGCATTGACTCGGACGACGATGATATTTATTCGTCCCCTTCCATTGTCCTCACAGCTTCATCCGAGCCTTTCGACCTCACTTGGGACGACGATCCTGTCATCTGGTCGCCCGAGTATCATTGGATGGGCGCCGACGCGTATATGCTGGTCGTGGGACTCACCAACCGTATGCTGCGCAATACCCCAGAGTTTGCATGGATTCTTCTAAAGCTCAGCACGGAGGAAGCGCGTCGTGAAGCGATAGATCGATTGGCGTGGATGGTGGTTGCGGCGGAGACGTTCCGGAACCTCAAGGACCTCGAGCGTGCAGAGAATAGACAAGAATATATTACCGACACCGAATTTGCGGAATGGTAGGTCACTTTTTTTATTGGAGGAAGGAACGTGCCCATTGACTCGGCCGTTTGCCTTTCAGGAAGGGATTGATGGAGAAATACCGCGCTGGACTCGCGGCAGCAGATGTCACACTTCTCGACGCGATGGTCGCCGACCCACGCTTGACCGAAGTCGCTAGGATGGCGTTGAGCGTCTATGATCCTAGCACTATTCTTATTTCTGCGTCCGAGGTCAATCCCAGTATTCTGGACGCTGCTGCAACGGACGCATCGAACGATGTTCAACTATCTACTGCTGCCGAGACCATCGACACCGCACAGTGAGTAATTTGTCTCTTATTCTCTCAGTAGTCAAATGTACTCAACGTTGAATTCACTCTACAGATTGTACGAGCCTTCCACTACTCCTGCTGCAGCCAACATTCAGGCCACAGGCACTCCGGGATTGCGATCTGCGTCTGCTTTGGGACCGGATTTGGTGTTGAGAGAGTTGAATGGGGATGGGACGCGTGCTAATGCCGTGATTGCTTACAAGTCCGAGCCTGCCGTGTCTCAGCCGTCTTCCGTCGTCAAAGCTTTGCCCAGTCCCACTTCCACTCTTCAAGCTGTTCCATCGCCTGCAGCTACTCCGATCTCGACTTCGAGCCTCCTCCCTGTCAATGAGAACCATAATNGGGGATGCTAGCTCTTCAGCGGGCCCGAGCACGAGTACCGGTCAGCAGCCCCGAGGTCAGGCAGGTCGTTCTAGGCGGACTCGGAATCGGCAGCGTGGTACCTCCTCAGCGGCTTCGAGCTCGGGCAAGCAGACCCAGGCCAAGGCAAGTGGTGGTAACAAGAAGCCGAGGGTATACGATGACCAGATGAATTCGTTCAGGGTGAACCGTGACATATGCTTCGACTTCCCACCTGCGACTGAGGATTGAGAAGCAAGAGTCTGCTCGCCTTTTATCGCTTCACTTGGGCTATCGGTTCTTATTTCATGCTTCTCTGTCTGTAATCAGCTGGTTTTGTGTTGTCTGCTTCTCTTTGGCGTCTGTCTTCTTCCATCGTAAAAACTTGAAAAAATCAGAAAAGATAAAGAAATCAAAAAAAAGAGAGATAAAACCGAAAAAGAGGAAAAAAAATATAAAAAACTGTCACAAAATCTTTGTTCCTGTATCTTTGTACATTATACTAGTTGATTGAATCATCACTCGTTGAGCCCCAAGACAAGACAGACTTGAGAGTCCTCTCCTATCACAACAGCGGGCCGCTTTCCGAAACCCTACGATAGGTCTACCGGAAACAACCGGCTGTAACACGAAGCTTGTGATTGGGCGCGGGACACGGCACGCAGGGGCAGTCGACAGTTCCGGCGGGGCGAACGCCTACCGGCTCCTCTTCTGTTTCTGCACATTTTCATCCTTGTCTGCCTTAGGTCTTGCCATGTCCACCAGCCTCCTCGTTCGTTCCACACTCCCCAGGGCTCTCGCCCACCGTGCTGTTCTGCGCACTGCCGCGATTCAAGGCATGCTGCAATCGCATTATAAGCGTGGATTATGGCTAACGAGTGGCTTTAGCACGCAACAACTCGACTTTGAAGCATGCCTACGTTCCTGGTGGACGTGAGTAGGCTTTCTGCTCAGATATTGAGAAGAAATGAATGACTTAGGTCGTGTATGAACAGCGATTCCAAAGGGCGGCGCAAACGACGCAACCACCTTCCCTCCTCCCTCGCCCACGCATGGATCCTACCACTGGGTCTTTGAACGAAGCCTCTCAGCAGCACTCATCCCTCTCACAGCTGCAGCTTTTGTAACAAGTGGCAGCAACTTCCCTATCGTCGACGGTTTGCTCGGACTCTCGTTGGTCATCCACAGTCATCTTGGGGTGCGTGATTCCTTGTCTCTCTTCGCAGTTCACCCTCGTGTCTGATCATTTTTGCGGTTTTAGTTTGACCAGGCTGTCGTTGACTACCTCCACACACGAAAGTTCCCCGTCATTGGCAGAATCGCGACCTGGGGTCTCCGCACTCTGACTGCTGCAACCCTCATTGGAGTGTACCAGTTCAACACCAACGACATCGGTGCGTAGTAATGCCTTCGCTCATGATTGCGCCCTCCCCTCCTTCTTCACACCTCACTTGCTTCGTATGCCCTTGCTCCCTTCAAGCTCCGGAGCTTGACCATGTCGCACCCCCCCCCATCCCTCCATGCTTCATACCGCGTTCTTCCGTTTCACTAACTCGCTCACCCCTCCAGGTCTCACCGAACTCATCGCCAAGGTGTGGACAGCATAGACGGAACCAACTAGTTTGTTTGGTTGGTGCGGAGAGGCAGAAAGACAGCAGCAGATGGATGGATGCGTATACGCCCCACATTGTCACCTATCGAACAAAAGTCGGATGGGACTGACCCCTGGATTCTATCATTGTCAATAAATCTAATTCTTTAATCCTCCATCCATCCTTGGCCGCTGATATCGTTCTGCTTGAACGATTGTTTGTCCAGCAGCCGTTTTTACACCACCACATCTACATTCTTTCCTGTGGTGCATATTGCTTTCCTGATCCCAGATTAGCGCTTCAGCCCGCTAACATGCAGCAGCTCGACTGGGAGGTGGTGCTGGGGACATAACGTCCCCCACTTGCCCCAAGGACTATCGCGGTGGTTTGGATTCATTCGGAGAATGATCATGGACTGGTTGACAGTGCGAACGGCTTCAAGCTAGCGCTCACCCTCTAAATGCGCTCCTTTTCCACAGACTTTTCTTGCCCCAGGATCCACGAGAGCGAGGACGGGCACACCCACTCTCAGTAATACTAATGGAGACCCGAAATTGCCCTCGCGTCCAACGCATGACTCTGGAGGAGTAGGGAGAAAGTCCAGAGCCCGTCATCTTCAGTGGAGCGTCCGAGGTGTTGGACCCGGGGGATATGGGGAAGGATAGCGAAGCGAGGGAAAGGGGAGCGGGGAAGGGAAATTGAACGGACCGCGAGTTTTTATTCGTGCTGCTCATGCTCGATATCTATGCAAGGCGGGTCCCAAGTCAAGGAAGCATGAGCTCGTAGAGCAGAAGGTGTCAATACGTCAAGAGGATCGTCGTCGTCGATAAATGAAAGGCGCATCAATTGGGCGAACTGTCCAATCAAATATGGTATTTTAACTGTCTGGCTAGATAGCATACATCCGGACGAGCAGAAACCCGCAAAACAAACCAAGGAGGGAATGGGAACGGTTTGGGAAAAGCCGAAAAGGGAAGAGGGGGGGCATGCATTCAAAAATTTAGGTTTCAGAACGTCATAGTCGTCAACTTGCTGATTCTTTGGTTGCTTCCAGTTCCTTTAACCTGTAACAGAGAAAGGCGCAATGAACTTCCGGCTACGCTTCAGAGCCCAGAGGGGAAACGATGCTACTCACCGATATCGCAATAATCCGCTCTTCGTCAATCGCAAAGCCAGTGAAATCCTTATCCAGGGCTCCGCGCCAGGTTGTCTTTATGTATGGGAGGGAGGATTCGACGTCGTCAATGAATACGTTTCCAGCTGGAATGACAGTTGGCTCGATGCAAATTTCTTGCTGAAGAGAAGGGTCCAGGTTCACTGGAGGAGAATCTGGATCGAAATCGAAATCTAGAACTTCGATGCCAGGGCCTTCGGCGGGAGCCAAGACCCGTTGGCCACAGAGATGTCTATACAGAAAACCTGGTCAGTAAGTCTCTTCAGACACTGAAGCCATGTGTACTGGCACCTCGTCCATGGGTTCTCAGGCCTCGAGTCGAATAGACCTGAAGGTATGGGCAGCCAGGGAATCCAGCGTGTTTTAGACGGACCCCAAACGTCCCATTGCACGGTTATTGGGTCGGTAAAATTTCCGCTCTG
Source organism: Candolleomyces eurysporus (assembly GCA_027579435.1). NCBI lineage: Eukaryota > Fungi > Basidiomycota > Agaricomycetes > Agaricales > Psathyrellaceae > Candolleomyces > Candolleomyces eurysporus. The sequence goes on along the minus strand of JANBPK010001219.1, from coordinate 21,080 downwards.
CGATTTATTGCAATAGCCGGTGAAAACCGAACTGGGGACCACTAACTGGAACTGCTCAGAGTCGAAGATCCCAAAAGGTGTGGCGTATTTGATCTGCAGGACGCTGAGCTGGGAGGTACCAAAGTGATTTGGAGAGCCATTGGCTGGTAGAGACTCGGTGGTGCATCGAACCGGGACGATTTCAACGCCCTTCTTGACAGGAGGAAGAAGTAGTGAAGCAAGAGGCTTGAATCTTGCTCGGGTGATACTTGGCGGATTGATAGAGTAAAGATTAATGCTGCCAGCACCATTGGCGAGCGTCGTCACATGGAACAACGTCGGTGAGATGAACGAAAACTCGTAGGCGGCTCCAAACAAGTCAGCCTGGGCCCTCAGTGTGTCCTGAAAAATGATGAGAGATGGCGGCAATGAGATGACACGACACGCACCCCAATGAGCGTGCCAATCTTCCAGTTCCATACCAGCAGTCGTGACGTATACCGACTCGGGATATAGATTAGCATTCCGACGAAATCTCCGGCGATTTTGAGTGTATAATCCTTTGGATTGTCCGAAGCCCCATCTACTCCATTACCCCCAATATTGTTATAGTACGCACTTTCAGCCTGGAGAATCTGTCTGGTAGCCTCTGGGTGTTGTGCGGGTTTGGAACCAGTCGGCGAGTACATCACAATCCATACCGAGCTGTCATGATCATCATCCGGTAAGCTTGACAGATAATGCGTTGAGAAAAATTGAACGGACTCACTTGAAATCCCGACCAAAAGACACGAGAAGGTCCTGGCTTGCATCAGAGGCATATCCAAAACTCTTCGTATTCAGGTTGCAGAGGGTGATAGCCCGATATACGGGGGCTCTGGAGGTTGGGAGCTGCAAGATGAGCATGTGTCCCTCTTTGAACGTCTTGATGAACATTCCCCCAGCCAGCTGATATGCACTGCAAGGACCTTCGATATTATAGGTTTCTTGGTTTGTCCATGTCAGCGTTTCCCATCTTCGTCGTCGCTCTTGGACAGGCTCGATAGCCCCTGCCTGAGGACGCTGTGCGACGACGACTTCTGGCGGCCCTTCGCCAATTGAGCCTATGCGCCCCAACTCCTGCACCCTCGACTCCTCCCCCGGAGAAGCTGTTTCCTCTGTGTAGGCTTCTCCATCGGATGCAAGCTCCGAGCCATTGGAATCGTCATTCTCAAGGTTCTTCATCTTCACGGTGTTCGCCCCGGCCGCCATTCCCGCCAGGGCAGTCCTTGCCGTGCTCAATTCTTCTAAAAGCTTGACCTGAGCAGACCTGGCGGCATTCAGATCATCTAAGAGCTTGACGTGATCCACCTGGTGGGCGGACTTGGCCGCATGCAGCTCCTCGAGAAGCTTGACCTTTTCGGAATGAGAGATAGACTTGGCTTCGTTCAACTCTTCAAGGAGCTTGACCTTGTCTGCCTGAAGGTCTAGAGTTTGACGGGTGAACGCCAACCGAATCTCGTTGAGGTCGTCGCTCAGTTGGCGTTCGCGGGATCGGAGAGTCTGGCATTCCCTAAACAACTCGTCCCGCTCCGTCCGACAGATATCCAGAGCTTTCTGCAATTCTGCGGCTTTGCTGTCGATCCTGGTACGAGCATCGGACGCGCCAGACTGGATGCTTTCCAGGATCTGAAGTTCTTGTTGCGCTCTGTAAGATTCAAGTTGTTTCGTAATCGAGGACTGGAGAGAGGATAGTAAGCCTAAGATATCAAGCGTTGAGATTCGACGTACCCTTTGAGAATCCTCCCAAGCCTTCAATTGGGTCGAAAATTTGGCCCGTAGGCTCTCCAAATCCTGCTCCCACCCCGAGCTTCCTGGGTCCACGATGACCTTCGAGTCACGGTGGTCGATGGACGTTGTAGCGTTGTCCTCTTCCTGTCTCCAGTCCTGCATGACGTTCCCGGTTCTCTTCAGTAAGTAATCGTGTCCTGTGCTACCTCTTGGGTCATGGGGTAAGCGAGGTTCAAGTAGGTGCTCCACGAAGGTCACAGGATAATGGAATTGATCATCCGACGTTGAACGACCTGCCTCAAGTCTAATCCACGGTTACCATGTGGCAGTCGGCAAACAAGTGTTAACCGTTCTCGAGAGATTCCATCGATATCGATGGCTTCCCGTTCGGAATATGCTGTCAACACGCCAAGAAGATCGTCGTCGATAAATGAAAGGTGCGTCGATTGAGCGAACTGTTAAATCAAATATGGTATTTTTCCTATCTGACTAGATACCGACCGAGCAGAAACTAGAAAATGCGAAGGAGGGAATGGAAACAGTTTGGGAAGAGCCGAAGGAAGAGAGGGGCACACAGTAAATTTTATGTTTAGAACGTCATAGTCGTCAACTTGCTAATTCTTTGGTCGCTTCCAGATCCTTCAACCTGCAATAGAGAAAGAGGTAATGATCTTCCGACTAAACTTCAGAGCCCAGAGGGGAATGTTACTCACCGATATCGCAATAATCCGCTCTTCGTCAATCGCAAAGCCAGCGAAACCCTCATCCAGGGCTCCGCGCCTGGTTGTTTTGATGTATGGGAGGGAGGATTCGACGTCGTCAATGAATACGTTTCCAGCTGGAATGAAAGTTGGATCGATGCAAATCTCTTGCTGAAGAGCAGGGTCCATGTTTACTGGGGGAGAATCTGGATCGAAATCGAAATCGAGGACTTCAATGCCAGGGCCTGAGGCGGGGAGAGCCAAGACCCGTTGGCCACAGAGATACCTATGCAGAAGGTCTGGTCAACCAGTCACTTCAGACACTAAACCCATGTACACTAGTACCTCGTCCATAGGTTCTCAGGCCTCAAGTCGAGCAGACTCGAAGGGATACGGGGCCGGGGAATCCAGCATGTTTTAGACGGACCCCAAATTTCCCATTGCACGGTTATTGGCAATTTCGGAGTCAGATTCGGCGAAAATTTGGCATAGTCGATGAAAACCGAAGTGGGGACCACTAACTGGAACCGCTCAGAGTCGAAGAACCCGTAATGTGTAGCGTATTCGATCTGCAGGACGCTGAGCTGGGAGGTACCAAAGTGATTTGGAGAGGCGTTGGCTTGTAAGGACTCGGTGGTGTATCGAACTGGGACGGTTTCAACGCCTTCCTTAACAGGAGGGAGGAGTAGTGAAGCAAGGTGTGTGAATCCTGCTGGGGTGATACTTGACGGATCGATAGAGTAAAGATCAATGCTTCCGATACTATTGGCGAGCGTCACATGGAGAAACGTCGGTGAGACGAACGAGAACTCGTAGGCGGCTCTAAAAAGGTAATCCTGGTTCCCCAGCGTGTCCTGCAAAATGGTGAAATATTGTGGCAATGAGATAACGCGACACGCACCCCAATGAGCGTGCCAATCTTCCAGTTCCATACCAGCAGTCGTGAAAATTGTTGCGCTGGGACATAAATTAGCATTCCGACGAGATCTCCAGCAATTTTGAGTAAATAATCCTTTGGATAGTCTGAAGCACCATATAATACACGTCGACCCCTCTCGAGCCCTATGTTATCGGGACGGCACTTGTTTGGAACCTGGAGAATCTGTTTGGTAGCCTCTGGGTGTGGTACGGGTTTGGAACCGGTTGCCGAGTACATCGCAATCCATACCGATCTGTCGTGATCGTCGTTCGGTAAGCTTAAAGATAACGCGTTGCGATGAAATGAAAGGACTAACTGACGATCGCAACCAAAAGACACGAGAAGGTCTTGGCTTGTATCAGAGGCAAATCCAAAAATTTCCTTGTTGAAGCTGCAGTGGGTGATGGCCCGGTATACGGGGGCTCTGGAAGTTGGGAGCTGCAAGATGAGCATGTGTCCCTCTTTGAACGTCTTGATGAACATTCCCCCAGCCAGCTGATACGCACTGCAAGAACCTTTGATCTTGTAGGTTTCTTGGTTCGTCCATGTCAATGTTTCCCATCTTCGTCGTCGCTCTTGGAGAGGCTCGATATCCCCTGCCTGAGGACGCTGTGGGACGACAACTTCTGGCGGCCCTTCGCCAATTGAGCCTATGCGTCCTAATTCCTGCACCCTCAACTCTTCCTCCGGAGAAGCTGTTTCATGTATGTAGGCCTCTCCATCAGACGCAATTTCTGAGCCATTGGAGTCATCATTCTCAAGGTTCTTCATCTTCACGACGTTCGCCCCGGCCGCCGTCCCCGCCAGGGCAGTCCTTGCTGTGCTCAATTCTTCTAAAAGCTTGACCTGAGCAGACTTGGCGGCATTTAGATCATCTAAGAGCTTGATATGATCTACCTGGTGGGCGGATTTGGCCGCATGCAGCTCCTCGAGAAGCTTGACCTTTTCGGAATGAGAGATAGACTTGGCTTCGTTCAACTCTTCAAGGAGCTTGACCTTGTCTGCCTGAAGGTCTAGAGTTTGACGGGTGAACGCCAACCGAATCTCGTTAAGATCGTCGTTCAGTTGGCGTTCGCGGGATCGGAGAGTCTGGCATTCCTGAAACAACTCGTCCCGCTCCCTGCGACAGATATCCAGAGCTTTCTGTAATTCTGCGGATTGGCTGTCGAGCCTGGTCTGAGAAGCGGAGGCCCCAGACTGGATGCTCTTCAGGATCTGAAGTTCCTGTTGCGCTCTGTAAGATTCAAGTTGTTTCGTAATCGAGGACTGGAGAGAGGATGGTGAGCCTAAGATATCAAGCGTTGAGATTCGACGTACCCTTTGAGAATCCTCCCAAGCCTTCAGTTGGGTCGAAAATTTGGCCCGTAGGCTTTCCAAATCCTGCTCCCACCCCGAGCTTCCTGGGTCCACGATGGCCTTCAAGTGGTCGATCGACGTTGTAGCGTTGTCCTCTTCCTGTCTCCAATCCTGCATGACGTTCCCGGTTCTCTTCAGTAAGTAATCGTATCCTGGGTTACCTTTGGGGTCATGGGGGTAAGCGAGGTTGAAGTCAAGTAGGTGCTCCACGAAGGTCACAGGATAATGGAATTGATCATCCGACGTTGAACGACCTGCCTCAAGTCTAATCCACGGTCACCATGTGGCAGTCGGCAAACAAGTGTTAACCGTTCTCGCGATCGAGAGATTCCATCGATATCGATGACTTCCCGTTCGGAATATGCTGTCAACACGCCAAGAAGGTCGTCGTCGATTAATAAAAGGTGCGTCGATTGAGCGAACTGTTCAATCAAATATGGTATTTTTCCTATCTGACCAGATACTGACCGAGCAGAAACTAAAAAATGCGAAGGAGGGAATGGAAACAGTTCGGGAAGAGCCGAAAGGAGAGAGGGGGCACATTGTAAATTTTATGTTTAGAACGTCATAGTCGTCAACTTGCTGATTCTTTGGTCGCTTCCAGATCCTTCAACCTGTAATAGAGAAAGAGGCAATGAACTCCCGACTACACTTCAGAGCCCAGAGGGGAATGTTACTCACCGATATCGCAATAATCCGCTCTTCGTCAATCGCAAAGCCAGCGAAATCCTCATTCAGGGCTCCGCGCCAGGTTGCCTTTATGTATGGGAGGGAAGAAACGACGTCGTCAATGAATACATTTCCAGCTGGAATGACAGTTGGGCCGATGCAAATCTCTTGCTGAAGAGAAGGGTCCATGTTTACTGGGGGAGAGTTTGGATCGAAACCGAAATCTAGAATTTCGATGCCAGGGCCTTCGGCGGGGATAGCCAAGACCCGTTGGCCACGGAGATATCTATCCAGAAGGTCTGGTCAGCAAGTCTCTTCAGACACTCAAGCCATGTACGCTGGCACCTTGTCCATAGGTTCTCAGGCCTCGAGTCCAATAGACTCGAAGGGACGCGCGGCCGGGGAATCCAGCGTGTTTTAGACGGACCCCAAATATTCCATTGCACGGTTATTGGCAATTTCAAAGTTTTATTCTGCGAATCATTCCAATAGTCGATGAAAACCGAAGTGGGGACCACTAACTGGAACCGCTCAGAGTCGAAGAATCCATAATGTGTGGCGTATTCGATCTGCAGGACGCTGAGCTGGGAGGTACCAAAGTGATTTGGAGAGGCATTGACTTGTAAGGACTCGGCGGTGCATCGAACTGGGACGATTTTGACACCCTCTTTGACAGAAGGAAGAAGTAGTGAAGCAAGATGCGTGAATCCTGCTGGGGTGATACTTGCCGGATTGATAGAGTAAAGATCAATGCTCCCAACACCATTGGCAAGCGTCGTCACATGGAACAACGTCGGTGAGACGAACGAGAAATTGTAGGTGTTTCCGAATGAATGAGGCTGCCCGGCGTTCAGCGAGTCCTGCAAAATGATAAGAGATTGTGGCAATGAGATGACGCGACACGCACCACAATGAGCGTGCCAATCTTCCAGTTCCATACCAGCAGTCGTGAAAAACCCTGACTCGAGATATAGATTAGCATTCCGACGAGATCTCCAGCAATTTTGAGTGTATAATCCTTTGGATAGTCTGAGGCACCACCTAGGTAACGCTGACCCCTCTTGCCCCCTAGGCTCTTGTTTGGAACCTGGAGAATCTGTCTGGTAGCCTCTGGGTGTGGGGCGGGTTTGGAATTGATTGGCGAGTACATCGCAATCCATACCGACCTGTCACGATCATCACCCGGTAAGCTTGATAGATAATGCGTTCGAATAAATCGAACGGACTCACTCACTATCGCAACCAAAAGACACGAGAAGGTCCTGGCTTGCATCGGAGACAAATCCAAAAATCTCCTTGTTAAGGCTGCAGTGGGTGATGGCCCGGTATACGGGGGCTCTGGAAGTTGGGAGCTGCAAGATGAGCATGTGTCCCTCTTTGAACGTCTTGATGAACATTCCCCCAGCCAGCTGATACGCACTGCAAGAACCTTTGATATTGTAGGTTTCTTGGTTTGTCCATGTCAATGTTTCCCATCTTCGCCGTCGCTCTTGAAGAGGCTCGATACGACGCTGTGGGACGACAACTTCTGGCGGCCCTTCACCAATGCAGCCTATGCGTCCTAATTCCTGCACCCTCAACTCCTCCTCCGGAGAAGCTGTCTCCTCTCTGTAGGCCTGCCCATCGGATGCAATCTCCGAGCCATTGGAGTCGTCATTCTCGAGTTTCTTCATTTTCACGAAGTTCGCCCCTGCCGTCATTCCCGCCAGGGCAGTCCTTGCTGTGCCCAATTCTTCTAAAAGCTTGACCTGAGCGGACTTGGCGGCATTGAGATCATCTAAGAGCTTGATGTGATCTACCTGGTGGGCGGACTTCGCCGCATGCAGCTCCTCCAGAAGCTTGATCTTTTCGCAATGGGAGATAGACTTGGCTTCGTTCAACTCTTCAAGGAGTTTGACCTTGTCTGCCTGAAGGTCTCGAGTTTGACGGATGAGGTCGTCGCTCAGTTGGCGTTCGTGGGATCGGAGAGTCTGGCATTCCCTAAACGACTCGTCCCGCTCTCTCCGACAGATATCCAGAGCTTTCTGCAGTTCTGCGGCCTGGCTGTCGAGCCTGGTCTGAGCATCGGACGGCCCAGACTGGATGCTGTTCAGGATCTGAAGTTCTTGTTGCGCTCTGTAAGATTCAAGTTGCTTCGTAATCGAGGACTGCAGAGAGGATGGTGAGCCGAAGATGTAAAGCGTTGAAATTCGACATACCCTTTCAGAATTCTCCCAAGCCTTCAATTGGGTCGAAAATTTGGCCCGTAGCTGATCGAAATCCTGCTCCCACCCTGAGCTTCCTGAGTCCACGGTGGACTTCGAGCGGTCGACCGACGTTGTAGTGGTGTCCTTTCCCTGTCTCGAATCTTGCATGACGTCCCTGATTCCTTCAGTAATCGTGTCCTGGGCTACTTCTTGGGTCATGGGTAAGCGAGATTGAATCCAAGTAGGTGCTCCACGAACGTAACAGAACAATGGAATTGATCATCCGACCTGCCAAGTCCACTCCATGGACATCATGTGGCATTCGGCAAATAAGTGTTCACCGTTTTCAGTAGATTCCATCGATATCGATAACATATGTGCTATCAACACGTCAAGAAGATCTTCGTCGAGAAATGAAAGGCACGTCGATTGAGCAAACTGTTCGATCAAATATGGTACTTTTCGTGTCTGGCTAGATACTGACCGAGCAGAAACTAGGGAAAGCGAAGGAGAGAATGGAAATGGTTTGGGAAAAGCCGAAGGGGAAAGAGCAGGGCATGCATTCAAAAATTTATGTTTAGAACGTCATAGTCGTCAACTTGCTGATTCTTCGGTCGCTTCCAGATCCTTCAACCTGTAACAGAGAAAGAGGTAATGAGCTTCTAAGTATGCTTCAGAGGTCAGAGGAAAATGTTCCTCACCGATATCGCAATAATCCGCTCTTCGTCAATCGCAAAGCCAGCGAAATCCTCATCCAGGGCTCCGCGCCAGGTTGTCTTTATGTATGGGAGGGAGGATACGACGTCATCCTGGAACACATTGCCAGCTGGAATGACAGTTGGGCCGATACGAATATCTTGCCGAAGAGAAGGGTCCATGTTTACTGGGGGAGAATCTGGATCGAAATCAAAATCTAGGACTTCGATGCCAGGGCCTTCGGTAGGGAGAGCCAAGACCCGTTGGCCACGGAGATATCTATGCAGAAAGCCTGGTCAGTAAGTCTCTTCATACTAAGCCGCGTGCACTGGCACCTTGTCCATAGGTTCTCAGGTCTCGACTCGAATAGACTCAGGGGAACGAGCGGCCTTCCAGGAATCCAGAGTGTTTTGGACGGACCCCAAATGTTCCATTGCGCTGTTATTGGGAGGTCAATAGTTCCACTCTGCGAATCATTCCAATAGTCGACAAAAAGCGAAGTGGGGACCACTAACTGGAACTGCTCGGAGTTGAACAAACCAGAAAATGTGGTGTACTTGATTTGCAGGACGCTGAGCTGGGAGGTACCGACGTGATTTGGAAGACCGTTAGACTGTAAGGACTCGGTGGAGCATTGAACTGGGACGATTTCAACGCCCTGCTTGACAGGAGGAAGGAGTAATGAAGCAAGATGTGTGAATCCTGTTGTGGTGATCGCTGACGGATCAATATAATAAAGTTCAATACTTCCAACACCATTGGCAAGCGTCGTCACATGGAACAACGTCGGTGAGACGAATGAGAACTCGTAGGCGGTGTCGAACGAGTGACCCTGGCTCCCCAGTGTGTCCTGCAAAATGATGAGAGATTGTGGCCATGAGATGACGCGACACGCACCCTAATGAGCGTGCCAATCTTCCAGTTCCATACCAACAGTCGTGACATCCGCCCCTCCGACTTATAGATTAGCATTCCAACGAAATCTCCGGCAATTTTGAGCGTATAATCTTGTGGATAGTCTGAAGCACCATTTGCTGATCGATGGTAGGGGTAGGGATTGTAATATTCATAGCGCCCTTTTTGAACCTGGAGAATCTGTCTGGTAGCCTCTGGGTGTGGTGCGGGTTTGGAACCGGTTAGCGAGTACATCGCAATCCATACCAACCTGTCATCATCAACCGGTACGCTTGACAGATAATGCGTTAAGAAAAATCGAATGGACTCACTCATGATCCCAACCAAAAGACACGAGAAGGTCCTGGCTTGCATCAGAGGCAAATCCGGCAATCTTTGTGTTAAGGTTGCCGTGGGTGATGGCCCGGTATACAGGAGCTCTGGAAGTTGGAAGCTGCAGGATGAGCATGTTTCCTTCATCGGATCTCTTGATGAACATCCCCCCAGCCAACTGATACGCACGGCAAGAACCTTCGATATTGTAGGTTTCTTTGTTTGTCCATGTCAGTGTTTCCCATCTTCGTCGTCGCTCTTGGAGAGGCTCATTAGCCCATCCCTGAGGACGCTGAGGGACGATAACGTCTGGCGGCCCTTCGCCAATTGGACCCACGCGTCCTAATTCCTGCACCCTCAACTCCTTCTGAGAAGCTGTCTCCTCTGTGTGGGCCTCTCTATCGGATGCGATCTCCGGGCCATCAAATTCGTCATTTTCAAATTTCTCCATCTTCGCGTCGTCCAGTCCAGTCCTCGCGGTGGTCGGGTCTTCTAACGGCTTGACCTGAGCAGACTTGGCAGCATTCATCTCCTCTAAAATTCTGATCTGATGTAGCTGGAGGGCGGATTTGGCCGTGTTCAACTCTTCCAGGAGCTTGACCTTGTCCGCCTGGTGGTCCAGAGTTTGACGGGTCAGCGCCAACCGAGTCTCGCTCAGTTCCTCTGTCAGTTGGCGCTCGCGAGCTCGGAGAGTCTGACATTCCCTGAACAGCTCGTCCCAATCTCTCCGACAGATATCCAGAGCGTTTTTCAATTCTGCGGCTTGGTTATCGAGCCGGGTCTGAGCATCGAGCGCTTCAGACCGGATGCTCTTCAAGATCTGAAGTTCTTGCTGCGCTCTGTAAGCTTCGAGTTGCTTCTCAATTGAGGACTGCAAAGAGGACGGTAAGCTTAAGATATAAAGCGTTGGAATTCGACGTACCCTTCGAGAATCCTCCCAAGCCTTCAATCGGGTTGAAATTTTGGCCCGTAGCCCATCCAAATCCTGCTCCCACTCCAAGCTTCCTGGGTCCACGGTGGCCTTCGAGTGGTCGACCGACGTTGTAGCGTTTTCCTCTCCCTGTTTCGAACTCTGCATGACGTTCCCGCTCTCTTCAGTAATAGCGTCCTGGGCTACCTCTTGGGTCATGGGGTAAGCGAGGTTCGAGCCGGGCAGGTGCTTCACGAAGGTAACAGAACAATGGAATTGGTCATCCGACGGATTGAACGACCTGCCTCGAGTCTGGTCCACGGTCATCATATGGCAGTCGGCAAATAAGGTTCACGGTTTTTTTGAAGAGATTCCATCGATATCGATAACATCCCGTTCGGAAGTGAATCAAGTTCAATGAGACATAGAGACCTCTAGCCTAATTTTGGCCTCGGAATCGAGTGCGACATGAGCCTGATTTTGTTAAAGGAGATTGAGGGAATATCCAAGGATCGTAAAGAGACCGCAATGCACCTGGAAACGAAGGCAGATTCGAGGAGAGCTTGAACTTGGCTTGAACACCGCAAACGACCCAGAGTTGGACGGTCTAGATCCCCGCCATCGATTGCCTGAACCGGACCAGTGTTCGTGTCGATGATGTCATACCCACCCGCAACTTTGCATGCCGACCTCGAGGAGCAGCCGACTGAAACCTGCTCTCCACCATCTAAGATGGAAAGCCTGGGTGAGTGCATTCCGAAAATCCGTCATTTTTCTATTGAATTTCCACCCTAATCGCGCTATGGTCGTATGATCGAAGAAGAGCGAGCGTCAGGGCTCACTCGCTGTCCGGCAGTACTCTGAGCCACACCCCAAAGCAGCCACATCCACGCTTTCCTTCGCAACGCTTTCATCTGTACTAGGACCTGTTGGTATGGAACCAGAAGGCGGGCAAACTTGTCGGGGTGAGTGCTGCTATTCGGGCTCATTCCTATGGAACCTCATTTTTGCTTCTTCAGGGCTCAAACGAATACCCCTTGTCGCCATATTCATACGCCTTTTCGTTCGTTTTCACCGATTTTGCTCTATATAACAACCTCAGTGAAAAAGGGGTCATAATGATTGCTCTGTCGACCTGTCATGTGTTGCAGCAATTCTCACTCATGTTGCGTCGTTGCTTTTTCCCCCAAAATAGCTCGACGATCCAGATATTCGGATGCTATACTGAGCCATAGCTTTCTGCTTAGAAAATGTATGAATGAGGCCATGTATCACCGACGACTCCAAAGGGCGGCGCAAACAACGCAACTACCTTTCCTCCTCCCTCGTCCTCGCACAGATCTCGCCATTGGGTCCTTGAACGTAGTATTCAGCACCACTCGTACCTCTGCCCACTGGTACTTCCGTAACAAGCAATTGAAACTTCCCCACCGTCGGTAGTTTGCGTAGGCTTTCGTTGTCCATCTTGAGGTGTGTGATTCTTTATTTCTCTTCTCAGTCGGCTCTTACATCTGGTTATTTCTGTAGATATAGTTTGATGAGGTCTCGTTGGCCACTTCCACACACAAAAGTTCCCTTTCATCGGCAGAATCGCGACCTGAGGTCTGCGCATTCTGACCGCAACGACCCCTATCTACCAACTCGACATCAACAACATCGGTGCATAGTAATGCCTCGGTTCATGATTGCGCCTTCTCTTTCTTCTTTATACCCTTTCGTACAGCCTTGCTCTGCCAAGCTCCAGAACAGGACCTATGACGCACTTCTCATCTTTCCATGCTTCATGCCGTATTTTTTCGTTTCACTGACTCGTTCATCCCCCAGTTCTCACCAAACTCATTACCGAGGTGTAGACAGCATCGATGGAATGAAGTAGTCCTTTTGGTTAGTGCAGAGAGGCAGGAGAGAGCGCAGCAGATGGACGGGTGGAGATTCGCCCCGCGTTGTCACCTACCGAACAAATTCGGCTGGGACTGAGCCCTGGATCCTATCGTTTTCAATAAATCTAGTTTTTTATCTTTAATCCGCCAGCCTTCCATCCCTGGTCGCTGATGTAGTTTTGTTTGAACAATCGTTTGCGCGGTGGCTGGTGTGACCACATTTACAGTCTTTTTCTTGGTAGTGTTTCTGATCCCAGATTATAGCTTCAGCCCATTGACGTGCACTCAACTGGAAAGGGCGAGGTCAGCGTTGCTCGGAATTGAGCTCTCGAACTTGAATACCAGCCCCAAGAACCGTCTTGGCGTTGGATTTGCTCTGAGAATGACCACAGGGCGGAATACTTCACGCTCACCCAGGCTTTCCACAGACGTTTGTTTCCCCAGGATCTCTGAGAGCGAGGATGGACCCACCAATAGACTCGGAATGGCCCTTGCATGACTCTGAAGAAGTAAGGAGAAAGCCCCGAGCCCGTCATGTCAGCCTTTGGCGGAGCTTCTGAAATGCGGGACCCGGAGGGATATCGCGAAGGATGGCAAACTTGAAGCGCATGCAAGGGGAGAAGAGAAGGGAAAATGAACGGACAGCGAGTCTTTATTCGTGGTCCTCATTCTCGATATATATCCTGGGCAGGTCCTGAGTCAAGGAAGCACGAGTTTGTAGAGCATAAGCTGTCAACACGTCGAGAGGATCGTTGTCGATAAATGAAAGGCGCGTCGATTGGGCAAACTGTTCAATCACCTATGATATGTTTCCTGTCTGGCTAAATAGCATACATCTGGACGAGCAGAAGCTCACGAACAAACCAAGGAGGGAATGCAAACGATTTGTGAAAAGACAAAGGGGAGTCGGAAGCAAGGGGCATTCATTCAAAAATTTAGGTTTAGAACGTCATCGTCGTCAACTTGCTGATTCGTCGGTCGCTTCCAGATCCTTCAACCTGTAACACAGAAAGGCGTAATGAAATTCTAAGTACGCTTCAGAGGTCAGAGGGGCAACAATGTTACTCACCGATATCGCAATAATCCGTTCTTCGTCAATCGCAAAGCCAGCGAAATCCTCATTCAGGGCTCCGCGCCAGGTTGACTTTATGTATGGGAGGGAGGATATGACGTCGTCACTGAATACGTTTCCAGCTGGAATGACAGTGCTGTCGATACAAATATCTTGCTGAAGACCGGGATCTAGGTTTACTGGGGGAGAAGTTGGATCGAAATCGAAATCAAGGACTTCGATACCAGGGCTTTCAGAGGGGAGAGCCAAGACCCGTTGGCCACAAAGATATCTATGCAAAAAGCCTGGTCAGTAAGTCCATTAAGATACTAAAGCCACGTGCACTGGTACCTCGTCCATAGGTTCTCAGGTCTCGAGTCGAATAGACTCTGAGGGATCAGCGGCCTGCCAGGAATCCACCGTGTTTTGGACGGACCCCAATTGTTCCATTGCACAGTTGTTGAGAGGCCAAGAGTTCCACTCTGCGATTCATTCCAATAGTCGATGAAAACCGAAGTGGGGACTACTAACTGGAACTGTTCAGAGCTGTAGAACCCAAACTGTGTGGTGTATTTGATCTGCAGGACGCTGAGATGGGAGGTACCAAAGTGATTTGGAGAGCCATTGGTTTGTAAGGACTCGTTGTATCGAACTGGGACGATTTCAACACCCTGGTTGACAGGAGGAAGAAGTAGTGAAGCAACATATGTGAATCCTGCTGGGGTAATACTCGCTGGATTGATAGAGTAAAGATCAATGCTTCCAACACCATTGGCAAGCATCATCACATGGAACAACGTCGGAGAGACGAACGAGAACTCGTAGGCGCCGAACGAGTGACCCTGACCCTCGGGCCCAAGCGTGTCCTGCAACATGATAAGAGATTGTGGCAATGAGATGACGCAACACGCACCCCAATGAGCGTGCCAATCTTCCAGTTCCATACCAGCAGTCGCGACAAAAGAGTCCCCGGGCTATAGATTAGCATTCCGACGAAATCTCCGGCGATTTTGAGTGTATAATCCTTTGGATCGTTTGAAGCACCCTCACTCCCACGTCCACAACCGCCACTCCAAAGGGTATATCGCCNTTTTTTGAACCTGGAGAATCTGTCTGGTAGCCCCGGGGTGTGGTGCGGGTTTGGAACTGGTTGCCGAGTGCATCGCAATCCATACTGACCTGTCATGATCGTCACTCGTTAAGCTGACAGATAATGTGTTGGGATAAATCAAATGGACTCACTCACTATCGCAACCGTAAAACACGAGAAGGTCTTGGCTTGCATCAGAGGCAAATCCAAAAATCTTTGTGTTAAGGTTGCAGTGGGTGATGGCCCGATATACGGGGGCTCTGGAAGTTGGGAGCTGCAAGATGAGCATGCTTCCGTCTGTGGACCTCTTGATGAACATTCCCCTAGCTAGCTGATATGCACTGCAAGAATCTTCGATATTGTACGTTTCTTGGTTCGTCCAAGTCAACGTTTCCCATCTTCGTCGCGGCTCTTGGAGAGGCTCGATANCCCCCTGCCTGAGGAGGCCGTGGAACGACAACATCTGGCGGCCCTTCGTTAATTGGACCCATGCGTCCTAATTCCTGCACCCTTAACTCCTTCTGAGAAGCTGTCTCCTCTGTATGGGCCTCTCCATCGGATGCAATCTCCGAGCCATCGAATTCATCATTCTCAAGCTTCTTCATCTTCGCGACGTTCACCCCGGCTGTCGTCTCCGCCGGGCCATCGCTCGCGGTGCTCGGTTCTTCTAATGGCTTGACCTGAGCGGACCTGGCAGCATTCTTCTCCTCTAACACTTTGATCTGATGTAGCTGGAGGGCGGATTTGGCCGTGTTCAACTCTTCCAGGAGCTTGACCTTATCCGCCTGGTGGTCCAGCGTTTGACGGGTTAGCGCCAACCGAGTCTCGCTCAGGTCTTCGGCCAGTTGGCGTTCGCGAGCTCGGAGAGTCTGGCATTCCTTGGACATCTCCTCCCACTCCTTCCGACAGATATCCAGAGCGTTTTGCAATTCTTCGGCTTGGTTATCGAGTCTGGTCTGAGCTTCGAGCGCTTCAGACCGGATGCTTTTCAGGATCTGAAGTTCTTGCTGCGTTCTGAAAGATTCAAGTTGCTTCGTAACTGAGGACTGCAGAAAAGATGGTGAGGTTAAGACATAAAGCGTTGGAATTCGACGCACCCTTTGAGAATCCTCCCAAGCCTTCAATTGGGTCGACATTCTGGCCCTTAGCCGGTCGAAATCCTGCTCCCACCCCGAGCTTCCTGAGTCCACGGTGGCCTTCGAGTGGTCGACTGACGTTGTAGCGTTGTCCTCTCCCTGTCCTGAGCCCTGCATGACGTTCCCGGTCTCTTCAGTAATCGTGTCCCGGGCTATCTCTTGGGTCATGGGGTAAGCAAGGTTCAAGCCAAGTAGGTGCTTCACGAAGGTAACAGAACAGTGGAATTGGTCATCCGACGGGTTGAACGACCTGCCTCGAGTTGAGTCTACGATCATCATGTGGCATCTGGCAAATAAGGTTCACCGTTTTGAAGAGATTCTATCGATATCGATAACATCCCGTTCGGAACTTGAAGTGAATCAAGTTCAAAGAGACATGGAGACCTCTAGCCTAACCTTGGCCTCGGAATCGAGTGCAACATGAGCCTGATTTTGTTAGAGAAGATTGAGCAACTATCCAAGTATCGTAAAGAGACCATAATGCACCTGGAAAAAAAGGCAGACTTGAGGAGAGCTTGGCTTGAAGGCTGCAAACGACCCAGTGTCTAGATCCCGCCCACCCATCAATTCATCACTAGTTCTATGAGAGTTAGATAAGGCCAGATAAGGGAATATCATCAATGAATGATCATCAATCTCCGCCATTCTGGCAATTCATCTTGGCAGGCCATAGAAAGCTAGATAATGGCAGGGTATACCTGGCAGAGATGGCGTATTCGTGTCCGGGGGCTTCAACTCTTACGTTTGTAGAGGGATATTGTGACCTGGTATATATCCTGACTAATGCATCCCAAGTTGAGGACTGGAAGCCATTTTCGTCTCGCGGTTCGCAGAGCCTCAAGTGATCCCCTGAGCGAAGCCCAACCAGACATGACCTTGTAAGGGACTTGACCTGGTGCAAACATTATCTCAGGCGGTAGCGTTTAGTCTGAACTTTTAGTAGTAGGTATCGCTATCGTACATTNGGGCTGATGATTGAACAAACAGACCGCCACCTTCCTGTCGGTGCACGCAAAGGGTTGCAGGATTGCGTTTGGTTTGGACCTGCCAGGGCAGCTGCGCCAGCGGCTCAGGGTGGAGGATCATGCACCNTCGGGGTCGCGCCTAGAGTGACTGCGGCTCTTACGAGACAGCTGCTCCAATGATAGTTTTGCTCTGTTATTGAATGACTGCAGCTTAAGCCATAGCTGTCCAGTGACTTCTCGGACCGTGATCCCTGAAGATTGGAAGAGTTGCACACACAGTAAGACATACCCCTCGACCTTGGACNTAAAATAATAATTTTTTTTTTATAACTTATTGGCCACAGTAGTGGGAGGCTAGGGGCTAGGGATATGATGCCACCTACCTTCCTTATGGCTGTGGCTACACTCCTCGACCCCCCTCGAGTACAGGAATTTCGGAGCTAGCTGACACCGGGCCCATCCCAACGGCCGCCCACGAATTGGGGAGGATCTGAGTGACCTTTCTTGGTATGTATGTGCCCGGAGTCGTGTAGCGAGCGAAGAGAATGTATTCATGGCTCTGGAGCAATGGGGTGCACCTATTATTCAATGTTCTGCTGGTACTCCACGCGGTGCCGTGCTATACATTGCGCGTTGTCAGAGGACACAGATGTGGCCATGACCATCAGATCATTCACTCTGATAGATGTGCTATGCCTGGTAGTATCAGCATCTTACCAGCTGGCAAGTTCATATTGAATGCCGGATGCAGGCCTGTTTGCCTTTAACTTGCCTCTGGGAGATGGACAAAAAGGCTTGTTGGTAGGCCTTTTCCAAGAGACTGGGACGCTCTTCTTCACCAACCGAGTGCCAAACCCAAACAGTGAAAGGGTGAGCTAACAGCGGAGTACGTGGTTCACAAATGGCCGATTTCCAGGTTGCGGATCAAATTGATTTTGGGATTCGGTACGTTCAAACCTGATTTCGCGAAAACAGATGAACTCAGATCCCCAAATCAAGTCAAAAATCAACGACAACAGGACCAACGCGAAATTGAGGCAGAGTCAAGAGGTGTGATAGAGACTATTGGCCAACGCCGACCTGAGATGGACACGCACACGCACAGAGTTCATTATGACGGTTCGAATTGAACAAGGCTCCAACCCTTCAATCCTTACAGGTCTGCCTTGCTATTCATAGTTTAATGTGATCAGTTCGCTTTGTCAAGGACACGATGTTGAACCGTTCGCCACACGTTCCGACATTCAAATTCAATGATAGCGATTGGGCTACGTAACGATGGAAAAGGATACAAGGAAACCACTAATCCTACAGTAGTTAAAAACAAGCTGTATTCCTGACGACGTGAAAATTGAACCAGGCTAGGAAAGAGTGGCACATCAACAGGGTGGTAAGTAGAAGGGAACCTGTGGGGGCGNTTTTTGTGAATAAATATGTAATTCCGTTGGGTAGTGACCCAGACCTACCCGGGCTGAGCTGTCACCGTTCGTCGTCGACCCTATGCATATGTCATAAATGATAGGCCAAAAATGAAGGGAACTCAAACTCTACACACCTCTACACCCCCCCTCTGGATAGCGGACGATGGCTGAGGTGGAACCAGGTGGTAAGTAGAAGGGAACCTGTGGGGGTGATTGTGAATAAATATGTAATTCCGTTAGGTAGTGACTGAGACCTACCCGGGCTTAGCCGTCACCATTCATCGTCGACCCTATGCATATGTCATGAATGACAGGCCAGAAATGAAGAGAAATCTACACACCTTCCTCTGATAGTGGACGATGGCCAAGGTGGAACCGGCACTGCGATGGATAGGGTGAGCGACCCACCAGGAAGCCTGTGGAGATGACTCGGAATCAACGTCGAATTCACAACAAAATAACTCAAACTCACCGGAAACTTAGCTATTGTTGGCCATCATTCACCTTGTTTATAAGGCATCAGTGTCAGAGCACGGTAGAGGGAAACTCAATGCACCCTTCCACAGCTGATGATGAGCGCATCCGATTCGTAGGTAACAAGTGGCGCTGGATTAGGATGAGCGAGCCAGTTGTCGAGCTATGTGATCAACGACCTGAGGCGGCAAAAGCTCAGTGGATAGTCAACTAACTGAGCAGGAAAGCGCAGACGCACCGGGAGAAGGCCGCATGGGCAGGACATTTAAATGGGGTGAGACAAAGAGGGTGGAGGGTATTGAAAGGTGCCTGGGTGGTTGCAGCTCTTTATATATGAGCGCAATGCCGAGAAGTCCGGTCAGGGGGTTGAACATGTCCGCAGGGAACTATTTTAGGAATGAATTAGTGCCTTATTCTTGTATAATCTGATTCATGTAATACTCCTTCCAGTCCAATCCATCCCCTGCCATCTCTGGTTTTCCTTGACCGTTTTCGTATGCCCGACCTTTGCGAAAGCGGGGAATTATATGTGACACACGAAGAACAACACTGGGATCAATAAATGAGGTTGCATCAGGACTGTTTATTGGGGGGAAAAAGACAGCATCGAGCTCGGGAAGGGAGGCGGACGTTGAGGCAAGTGGATTCGTAGGATTGGTAGAGCTCGAATACCGCATAGAAACTCCATCCGAGTTGGAGTATAATCACGGATTCCTGGAACAGCTTTAAGCGACAGGTTTTCGAGGGAAGGTAGATCTTTCGGCAAACTCTGACAGGCAAGTTAAGCTTCGTGTACCCATTCGACCTTCATTGGACCCTCCTCTCGCAAAAATTAGATTGGCTTTCGTCATTCAAGTTGTACAAGTATACAAGTCTACAACGTCAATACCCATGCATCTCGACCTCGTCGTCATCTAGTGTATCGACTTCATCACTTTCACCCTCTGGGTCAGCATCGCTGTCGCTGTCGCTCCTTTCGTCATCGCTCCCCTCACTATCGCTCCCCTCGCCATCTGAGTCATGAAATTGTGGAGGTTCTTCCTCGATATCGAGCCCTTGTGGTCTTGAATTGTCTGGGGAAGCGGTACTGGTGAGCTCTTGACCGGGTTGGGGAGGCCGGGGGAGAGATTCGGAACGAGGTTCGACAACTTCTGATTGCTTTTGCGAGGGTGAGCGTCGACCATGGGGAGGCTGCCCTTCGGTCCAATGTCCAACTCCGAAGCCGATTTGATAACGCATGTACATGTCGCAGTCGACAAACCTTGGAAGCATGTCAGTTGCGTCTCCGATTGTGTATTGATTAAACAAACTCACCTGTTCACGTAGTACTCCTTCCAATCCATTCCATCATCCGCCATCTCTGATTTCCCCTGACCGTCTTTGTATGCCCGACCTTTGCGAAAGCGGGGAATTATGTGTGACGCTCGAAGGACGATACTAGGGTTGATAAATGAGGTTGCCTCAGGAGAGGTTACTGGCGGGAAAAATACAGTATCGAGCTCAGGAAGGGAGGCAGATGTCGGGCCGAGTGAATTCTTGGGGTTGGTAGAACTTGAATACCATCGAACCTGTAGAAATTCCATCCGAATTGGAGTATAATCATGTATTCCTGAAACGGATTCTCCGACATAATAAATGTTGGCGTGGTAGATTCCTAGAATGCGAGCATAGAGGTAAGGGTGGTTTGCGAGAGGATCATCGCCGTAATGGGGATTTGGAATCATGATGTTGCAAACGTCAGAGTTGACATGTATAACGTCTTCGTCCCTCCGTACATCGTAGGTGGTATATTTGACCCTCATGATCTTGTGGGAGAAGATTCGACTATCCTTGAACGCAAGATACGAGGGATCTAAGGAGGGGATTGCGTCTTGAGCTCCTTGCTCCTGGTGGCGCGCCCTTAAGGCTGAGGCGATTCTGGGGAGAAGGTGCTCCCTCAGGTCTGGGAGGAAAGTCTGCAGTAGAACTTCAGTTTGAAGACACTGGATGGATCGGGAACAAATTACCTTCCCTAGCGGATCGGCTTCGACATCGCTGGCCTCTGAATTGTAAAGAGGAGAGAGGGACGAGAGGGAGATCGGGTAATTTTGATTAGTGCCAATGTAATGGTGGATGTCGGCTACCCTGGCTGCTCTCCGCTGCTCTTCGATCTCTTTCTTTTTGGTCTCCTTCGATGCGTTAATTCGGGCGCGAATGGCGCGTATGCGGGCTGCCTTGCACTCGTGACGAGCAATCTCTTCGCAAAATTTCCTTTTCGAACACAGCCGATGATGCGCCGCCTGCGCAAACACCCTATAAAATTCGCGAACTTGCTCTTAATGTTCGTGAACCGACTCGTGCATACAGAAGATCTTCGTGAAGTGGGAAACTATAGAGTTGGAGCTTTCCCTGGTTGCCAACTAAGCAGACTACCTAGCAAGAGACAAGATAGACGAGTAAGACGGTTCTACAACGGTACTTTAAGTTCGTGAAGACCTTGTGAACGTATCTGAAACAGCTACAAGTAGAATCAAAGCTACCTGATATGCCTGACCTGGCGAGGGACGATATCAGCGGGAGTCATGCATATTACAAGGGAATTCGCCCTGACATTGCTAAGCGGAAGTCTTCGTGAAGTAGCCGATGGCTTCGAGAACCTGATTGTCGATCC
>JANBPK010001218.1:0-64898 GCA_027579435.1 Candolleomyces eurysporus | reverse complement strand
GCGGGGATCCGGAACTCGACGGCGGTGTACTGCTGTTACTGGTCCGGGAGGTCGCNACGAGCCGCACCCAGAACACCAGCAGACGCAGACGCCGCTGGCACCGGAACAGGCGCTTGCAGCGCAACACCACGATGAGGATGGTGTTCATCCTCAGAGTCCCCGCCCACAATACGTCGGTAGTCGTCCAACGACCCTTCGTGCGTCCCTATTTCCGCAGGCGACATCACCATCAACCCCAGCCCGCCCTCCTCGCTGCCGAGATGATCCTCAACGAGACCGTACTCCCCCGTTCCTTCCGACCCAAGCCTCTGGGCAACTTCCATTGTGCGCTCCATTCTCTCGATAGCTTCGGAATCCGCAGTACGCAAGGACGACATCGACTTGCCATGCTTGCCTACATACGGGTGTTGTCTTGATCCAGCACTCCCACTGCCCTGGCTCTGGCCTTGACCTTTCGACCCAAGACTCGACTGCCTCGAATTGTCACCCGAGTTCTCCTTCTCGGGCGTCGTCCTCTCGTCAATCGTGACCAGCCTCGAATTCGCCATCGCCACCGGGGGCGTATTAGGATCTCGCATGTCCCTAAACCCGCCCTGCATACCAGATCGCGTGGAAGCATTACTTGCCCTCCGAGCGAGTCGGGTCCACCACGAGTCACTGCGCTTGACCGACCCATCGTTTGTGGGCGCAGGTAGCAAACTTGACAGCAGTGTTGGAGATCGCGGAGATTCGTGATGGTGCGAAGAGCTGGATGCGTGTCTCGAGCCAATAGACCCATAAGGCGTCGTTGCACTCTCGCTCGAGGGCGGTTCTCCGGGGACTCCAATCGACGACCGACTGCTCTCCTGAGCTGCCAGCGTACTCTGCGATGTCCGTTCAGTAAGCGGACTGAGCGTATGCGCCGTGAAGTCCAACGGGAGGGTGGTTCGCAGGTTGGCTAGCGGGGGGGAGTGAAGGGACGAGGCGGATAGCATTAGGATCTTCCTCCATATACGCCGTCTCCGAAGGCTCTCTCGGTTCTTCTTGAATGGGGTCGGAGAAGGGGTCGGTATAGCTCAACTTGCTTCGTGTACTGACATAGCTGTTTTCTCGGCGATTCCGGGGGCGTGCACCCACATATCCGGTAGCTTCGTCTTGCATTAGGGACGACCCGTCCGAGAAGGGATCCGATTTTTCTCTCCAAGGAGTACTGGAAGTCGACATGTGGCTGTCTCGATTCTTCCTACCCCCAAGGATACTCTTGAGGGACCACGAGCTCCCCATGAAGCCTTCCCGCCCCTTTGTATTGTACCACGCCCCAAAGTCTGCGGTGTCTTCGTCGTCTAGCATGTTCCGCCTTTCCCGGACCTCCCTAGGATTTTCTGACTTGATCCCTTTCGATCCACGGAAGAGCGCGGCGACGCCGAGGCTGTGGAGCCAATTTTGGCCTGAGGTTGAACCTGTTGGTTGCGTTGCCTCGAGGTCTTTATTTTGTCCTGCCATAGGAATGTCGCGGTGCATTCGAGAGTCGTTGTCGTCGTCATCATCGTCGAGCGGCCGCACGTCGTCATCGTCGTTATCAATGACCCAGAATCGCCGTTGTTCCCATTTACGCTGCTTTCTTCGGCGATACCAGAGAGCGCCGAGGATGAGTGCGAGGAGGGCTAGGACGCCGAATGCTGTACTGACGGCGATTGCAGTCGTCCTTGCCCTTGCTGACTCGTGGTCTGGCGATCCAGGATTGGGCTCACCGCTCGATGTAGGCAGAACAACTACTCCGCTCGTGCTCATACCGGTATGAGGGGGACGAGAGTGTGTGTTGGTTGATGGTGGTAGGGTAGGTCTTGGGGTAGAAGTTGGAGAACGTGGGGTGAAAGTAGGAACGATGGTCGAACCAGGAATGTCGTATATTTGTATCGGCGCAGGGGCCGGTGATGATTGGGTGTACCCTACAAAGCATTATATTGAGCCACAGAAAAACAAGACACCTTTCATAACTTACCAAACCCAAAGATAACGTTGTCGCCCGAGGGCACTGCGAAATGATCTCGACGAGCGCCGATGCTCGTCAGGGAATCAACTCGTGTCCACACAGCCTGGGGCTGAGATAAGTCGAGAGCCCATCCATCGTCTAGGGTTGTTTGTAGCTGGGCATCACTTCCGCCGTGAATCAAAATTCTTGTTGGAGAAATAAGTGCTGCGGCGAATGCCCGCCGTGCATTTGGTAAAGCGCCGCTTGATACTGAGAGTCGCGACCAGGTGTAAGGGGTGCGGGTGGTGTCGAGAACATAGATTGTAGAGAAAAGGAGGAGAATAGTCTGAGAAGGGATGTACCCGCCAAACACGAGGATGCGACCGTCTGGAAGTGGTATGGAAACGTGTCCCACCAAGTCTGGAGGTCCGTTTTCTGTCGGTAGCGGAGAAAATGAAGGGGTGTTAGGGTCGAATACATAGTTGTCGGAGAATGCGATGCCAGAGTTGTCTGCTCTTTCCCCTCCAAATATGAATACATAGCCAGAAGGAATGGTTGCCGTAGAGTGGCGTATGCGACGCGTTGGTTGAGTTGCCCACGCGCTTGGTTGAATTGTCCAGACAGCCGATGTCCGCTGCCAAATATCGAGGATGGACGCCGAATCGGGCTGGCCAACGAGGACGATGTCAGAGTTGGCATCGGGAACGCCGCCAAAGATAAGGATTTGGGATGTATTGTAAGCCGAAGCTGTGTGCCATGCCAGCGCCGGTCCCTGGGAGGTGCTAGAGTTAGAGGCCCCACTGGCCACGATCCAGGGTGGAGAACTGGCCGGAAATGAGCTTGAAAGTGAAAGGAACAGAACATCGTTGGTGTTCGGAGCCGATGTGTACGAAAACGAGTTGAATTCATCCGTCTTGCCGCCGTAAACATAGAGCACGTCGTTCACGACGACGACGGCCTGACCCCATCTGATATTCATGGTAAGGCGATATCGCATATGGAACGCGAGCTCTCTCTCACCTCGGGATGGCATCGAATGCATAGGTGTCCAAAACCAACGCGTTCACGAACAATAACAGCGACCATGGTATCTGCATGTCTCCTGGTGTTCTAGTCGATTTCTATGCTATCGAGGGGTTGGATGGAGGTCGATGAGGAGATATCTAGACATAAAGCATGACAATTTAGATCCACTGGTGGAGTGAGAGCACTGGAGCGCAGAAGAACCACCGCTTGGGCAAGGGAGGAGCTCAACCTATCGACACAGCCACACTGATGGCCGGAGGAGCACAAATCAGGTTACGCGAGCTCTGATGCCACTCGAGCGGTCCGAGGTACTGGCAAGCAGCGCCCATTTCTCGAGATCTCCGAGTCCTTTGCCAGCTCTTTGTTCGTCGTCTCTCGATGCCCCGGAGACTGTAAATTCAAACGAAAATGCGAGAACCCGCGCAGAAAAAANGGCTAGGCAAGTTCCATTTTTACTTAGGTGATTCAAAGGCTACTAGTTGAGCCGTCTCCCAGGATTCATCAAAACACTCGCTCAAAGATGGCCTTCCCATCGACGGGCTTTTGTGACGTGCGTTCGACAAGGATGAGAACGACCGCTTACGTCCCCGGCGATACTCTCAAACGACATAACCCTTGATACTCACCGAGCGGTAAGTACATTCAGGCTATGTTCCTCGTAATCAATCTTTCGCCAGATGTAGGTACGTACACCACAATACGCAAGGCCCGTAATTTCCTGCGTCAGACTTTCGTAGCCACGGGGCCCTATTCCATCGGCCGTGTAACTTGAACCCTCGTCTTCATCTGTTGCCGGATGATCCTCCTTCGGTTGCGTCCTCCCGCCTTTCTCGCGCCTTATGGACTACTTGGCTCTCGTCACCTCGTAGCGTCGTGAGCTCAGGGTGTCCGACTTCCAAGTCTTTCAACTCCGGCGGCTTTGCGAAGACCCCGTTCCCCGAGTGGGCGGCAATATTCCCGATCAAGGGCTCAAATCTTCGGTTCCGTTGATTCGCTATGTGCGGCAATGATGAACCCTAGCACCTGTCAAACGGATTGTCTGAACTATTGGACCCTTGACCACCTAGATCTACCGGCCACACGTGCCCACCATCATGCTACGCAAGGGAACAGTCGAGCCAATTTCAGAACGCTGCCCTGAAAGCCAGCAATAGGTGAAGGCATGAACGAGTGGATACGAGCAATCGTGCTTCTGGTGTGGCCGAAACGCTCACTGGCGCTGAATGCCAATGCTTAACATTTAGCTAGACAAGCGGTAGACCGCCTCGGCTTTCCTTTCACTATCCGAAAAATAGAGATCGCTTGTTAGTGGCGAAACTTGAAGGAGATACTGATCTATAATTTACAGATGCTGCTAAATCGCTAAATCCGACAATTTCTGGCAGGGATGACCCATGGAGACTCAGGAACTATTTGAAGATGAACCAACGGGATGCTTCAGATCTTAATTCGCCGATAACTTCGTGTTCGTCGGGCGGGAGGGAAATCATCCCTCCTGCCAAACCTTACACAATTTACCTGACACGGGATCTTCCAATCGACTTCAGAATAAGTTGGTCGCACATGATTCTTCGCTTTGTGTGCTCACGGCCAAGTCCTGTCAATGGATCCATGCGGGATTACACAACTCCCAAAGGAACGTGATCTCTACGTACGATCGAGGAAAACGACTAGGGAAACTTGTTTGACTTCCGGTGACCCAAATGCACCGAAATGTCTCGATGCGATGAATTTTGGGGAAACACGAAACTCCTCCGTGATCAAAATATAGTGTCCCGGTAACTGTGAGCCATATCAGGTGCGTATGATCCCTTTTTCGAGATTATCCACAGAATTTCTTGGACTGTCAGGGCACGTCTCTCCTTTAAATTTGAAAGGGTGCCGTTGCAGGCGGTTCAGGAATTTTCTGTAACGCTAATCGACTCGAAGTCATTTCCCGGCTAGAGGCAACTCGAATGGCAGAGAGACTGTACAGCAGCAAACGGCGAGTTTATACGACCATGTTCGCGGTTTACGCGAAATTGAGCACATGTGTCATTCACGGAAACGATAACTCAGACTCGTGAGCCATCATTTCTCGAAGCGCTCAGCCCTCGTGGATACTGTGCACGGATGTCGGGTCGGGATTGTCTGGAAGGGTTGAAGGTATGTCGACGCTGTACACCCACCCATTCGATCGCCCATTGACACATCTTGCAGAGCTCTTAGGCCTTTAACTCGAGTTCGCTTCTTCCCCTCGATCATGAGGTTTTAGAAATGCTGTAGACCTCCAGATTTCAACATGCTGCCATATGTACACACAAACGAATTCTCTACCGACTATAACTACCGACCGAAATGAATGGAAAATGAAAATTTACCCTCGTGGACGGTTCTGGGATTCTAGTTCCTTTCTTGCCTTGCGGACCAACCTGAAAAACCACTTCCGATGCCAATCCAAGGAACGAACCGACCACAACACTTCAGATGATCCCAAATGACGCAGAATGGAACGACTCCAGATTCTACATGCTGGATTACAACGGTACCAGGGGCACTGAACATAAAAGATAAAGGAAGGTTGAGGTTCAGTCTAAGTTGTGGAAGAGATCGAGGGCTGCACGCACCAAACCGTGAACCCCTGAGAAAATCCTCCAGAGGCATTTATCCTGAGAGCGAGCGATGGCCAGCGACACCCACCAATCAGCGCTAGCTGGTGTAGGAAGGTTCTCGTGATATGCGCTGACCGCAAACGTCCCCATTCCGGTTGGGAAATGGGCCAAGAAGATGAGGAAGCGTTTTGGGTACGGAAACCGTGTATCATCACAACACCCTTCAGTATGTTAATATCAAATTTATCTGTAAACAGAAACAAAGTCTGAGGCAGAAAGAAACTCACTTGAACACGCCCTATTGAATCGATTCCAGAGAAACCCAGAAATTTCTCTGTTTTTAATATGCAGTTTTCCGCAACGGTCAGGGTCATAGAGGAAGTCGAACAGTGATTTGTGGTGAAAGTCGTAACTAGTCGTCTCATGGTCGCTGGAAGGCGGGATCCGAATTAGTGAGTGTAGGCTTCCAAGCAAATGTTCCGCTTCGCCAGGCTTCGTTTCGAGCAACAGATTGAGATTGTGAGCAGGTTCGCTGAACCTTATATTGTTTATACCCAAAATCCACTTTGCTGCAAGAGCCGGTTCTGGACTCGATTCCATGATGTGGGAGTAAAGTAAATCGAGTGTTTCGAACGGATTCAATGTGCTTGTCGACTTCATTGCCAGAACCGATTGAAGCTGATCGTCCGGAGGTGCTTTAGGAGATTCGACAAGAAACCGAATCACAGTTGCTGCGTAAACGAATTGGCCCGACGCATTTGTCACCAACGTTTGAATGACTTGTGGGGACGGCCATGAGGGAGGAAGCCTGTATCGACGCCGGATTATGCTGAATTGAGCTTCGAGGAAGAGGGCGATGTCGGTGTCGGCGTTGTAATCCTCATGTAGATCGAGCTTCTGAACAAAGGGGATAGGATTGTTCTCGGGGTCGAAGAATTCGCGAAATACACGCTCGGGACGGCTGGCAACGAGAATACGAAAGGGAAAAGATGGATCCGATGATGCTGTCCGAAGAACTTCGAGGATTTCTAGCTGGTCTTGGTCCTTTGTTCGTGGTGGCCGGGACTTGTATTTTGATTCCGGCGTTGTGGTATCGTGGTATTGCTCGGCCTCGCATTCGTCCAGGCCGTCAATGATGATCGCACCTCGTAAACCGGGCCTGTCGGGACGACGTGCGATCTCCCGTAGAGGACCTAGGACGAGGATATCCATCTGCGTATACAGGGTCTTGTCGAAAATATCCGAATTTGCTTCGATCGCTTTCGATATCTCTTCTCGCAAAGCGGGGTGATGTCGTGCGAGCTGGTGTGCAATGGTGGTCACAAAGGCAGTCTTCCGGCGCCTGCCAACGGATGCTGACCAGGACGCAAAGAAGAATGTCGCCGCCAGGAAGCCTCCCACCTTGCAGCGCTCTGACAGTGACCCCATGACGGCCGTCTTCCCGGTTCCTGCAGGGCCTGTCACCCATTTAATCTTTTTTGGTTGCTCAGACTCTCCGTCTTCATCCACAATCCAGCAGAACAAGTCATCCTGTACCGCGACTCGAGTCTCTGGATGGCATTTCGGGGCATCACAGCGCTCTGCGGAGTCGTGGATAGCGCCTGCCGCGATTCGGGCCTCGAGCTCTGTATATTACAACATATGAGTCAAACGCTAGAGTAGGGAGCCACGCGAAAAACTGACTTTCCAGTGGGTTCGCCAGGGGGCGCCCATCGAAAACCTGAAAGCTATCGATGTGAATATTCTGGGCGCGGTTGAAGAATCTCGCCATGGGACGGTTGGAATGGCGGAAGGGAGGAAACCGTGACAGCCTGACTTTCCCACTCCCACAGCAACTTTAAGAGTACGTTCGCCTGGCGCCAAATCTGTTTGTGCATTGTTTGTTGAGCGTCTAACGCTCATCTTGACACAGCTGTCCACGACTCTTCCCCTTGCCTCCATTCATGACGAACGTATGATGCAAAGATGACGAATTCAGTTAAGACGATCAGCTCGCCCTATCGAACGGCCCTCGGCGTAGCACCAAGCATAGCCCTCGAACACGTCTCTCGATGTCTAAATCAATGGAGGGACTGAGAAAGCAGAAGGAGAGAGGAGACTTCCTTGAGCCCTGGTGACCCAAATGCTATTTTCTTTTGTTGAGAGTCTGTTTCAAGATACTACCTAAATGCAGCGAAATGTCTCAGTGCGATGAATTTTTGGGAAACACACGGCGAAACTCCTTCGTAAAAAAATATAGTGTTCTAGTAACTTTCCACATCGGGAGGCATCTCAGGTGCGTATCATGAACCCTTTGAGATAAAAGTGGCAGCCTTAGACTCTAGCGCGTTGCAGGGTGCGAGGACTATTTGAGAACGCGCAGAGGCCCAGATATTATAGCCAAAGGTAAGAGTGTCTGTGCCCCAGAGAATGCTCCGAGTTTCTAGGATTGTCAGGTCACGTCTGTCCTTTGAAAGAGTAGCGTTGCCAGCGGTTCGGGAAATTTCTACCACACTAATCAACTCGAAGTCATTTTCCGGCCAGAGAGGCAACTCGAATGGCAGAGAGACCGTACAGCAGCAAAAGGCTAGTTTATACGGCCATGTTCGCGACTTACTTGGAACTTAACACATGTGTCATCCACGGAAACGATCGCTGACTCGTGAGCCATCATTTTCCGGAGGGCTCAGCCTGGATACTGTGCATGGATGTCGGAGTTGCCTGGAAGGGTTGGAGGAGGTATGTCGACGCTGTACACCAACCCCATCGATAACCATTGAAACATCTCGCAGGGTCCTTGGGCATTTACCTCGACTTGTAATACATATGGTTTGCTTCTTCCCTCGATCATGAGAATTTTGAAATATATTTGACCTCCAGAATTCAACATGATTACATACATACGTATATACGGACTAACTCTCTGCAGACTGTAATCAACAACCGAAATGTCTAGACCAAAGTTTAACATCATGGAGGAATCCAAAACGTCCGCTCGAGGATTCTGGGATTCGTGTTCTTATTGGCTTGTAGACCAAACTGTCGAACCGCTTCTGCTGAAAACGCGAGGTACGAACTGGCCACAGCACTGCGGGTGATCCCAAACGACGCAGAATAGAACGACTCCAGATTCTACACGCTGGCTTGCAACGATACCAGGGGCACTAGACATAAAAGATAAAGAAAGATCGAGATTCAGTCTGAGTTGTGGAGGAGATCGAGGGGTGCGCGTACTGAAATGTGAACCCCAAAGAAAATATCACAGAGCGCATCACCCCGATCGCGTGCAATGGCCGACGACACCCACCAATCCGCGCTAGCTGTTGTAGGGAGGGCCTGGGAGTGTGCGCCGCTCAAAGATATATTCACGTCGTTTGGGAGGGAGGCCAAGAAACTGAGGAAGCTTTCCGGATATGAAAACTGGGTATCACAACATCCTTCAATGTGTCAACATCAGGTTCATCTGTAAAACAGAAACAAACTCACTTGAACACGCCTGATTGAATCGATTCCAGAGAAACTCAAAAATTTCCCTGTCTTGAGTATGCAGTTTCCCGCAACGGTTAGGGTCTTGGAGGAAGTCGAGCAGCGATTTGTGGTAAAAGTCATATTTAGTCGTCGCGCGTTCGTTGGGAGGTGGGATCCGAATTAGTGAGTGAAGGCCCCCAAGCAAGTGTTCCGCTTCGCCAGGCTTCGTTTCGAGCAACAGATTGAGATGGTAGGCACGGTCATTGAGTGTGTTTATGCCCCAAATCCACTTCGCTGCAAGAGCCGGCTCTGGACTCGATCCCATGATGTGGGAGTAAAGTAAATCGAGTGTTTCGAACGGTTTCATTGTGGTTGTCGACAGCATTGCCAGAATTGATTGAAGCTGATCGTCCGGAGGTGCTTGAG
Source organism: Candolleomyces eurysporus (assembly GCA_027579435.1). NCBI lineage: Eukaryota > Fungi > Basidiomycota > Agaricomycetes > Agaricales > Psathyrellaceae > Candolleomyces > Candolleomyces eurysporus. Next base: position 55,457 of record JANBPK010001218.1, on the reverse strand, counting down.
GAGATTCGGCAAGAAACCGAATCACAGTTGCGGCGTAGATAAATTGGCCTGACGCATTCCTCACCAACGTTTGAAAGGCTTCTGGGGATGGCCACGAAGGAGGAAGGCTGTATCGACGCCGAATTATGCTGAATTGAGCTTCGAGAAAGAGGGCGATGTCGGTGTCGGCGTTGTAGTCTTCGTGCAAATCGAGCTTCTCGGCAAAGGGGGTAGGATTGTTTTCGGGGTCGAAGAATTCGCGAAATACACGCTCGGGACGGCTGGCAATGAGGATACGAAAGGGAAAAGACGGATCCGACGATGCTGTTCGAAGAACTTCGAGGATTTCTAGCTGGTCTTGGTCCTTTGTTCGTGCTGGCCGGGACTTGTATTTCGATTCCGCCGTTGTGGTATCGTGATATTGCTCGGCCTCGCATTCATCTACGCCGTCGATGATGATGGCACCCCGTACACCGGGTCTGTCGAGACGACGTGCGATCTCCCGTAGAGGACCTAGGACGAGGAGCTCCATCTGGGTACACAGGTTTTTGTCGAAAATGTCCGAATTTGCTTCGATCGCTTTCGATATCTCTTCTCGCAGAGCGGGGTGATATCGCGCGAGTTGGTGTGCAATGGTGATCACAAATGCAGTCTTCCGGCGCCTGCCAACGGATGCTGACCAGGACGCAAAGAAGAATGTCGCCGCCAGGAAGCCTCCCACCTTGCAGCGCTCAGACAGCGACCCCATGACGGCCGTCTTCCCGGTGCCTGCAGGGCCCGTCACCCATTTGATCTTCTTTGGCTGCTCAACCTCTCCATCGTCATCCACAATCCAGCTGTACAAGTCGTCCTGGACGGCGACTCGAGTCTCTGGATGACATTTCGGGGCATCGCAGCGCTCTGCGGAGTCGTGGATGGCACCTGCTGCGATTCGGGTCTCGAGCTCTGTATCACAACAGATTAGTCGAACACTAAAGCCGGGAGCCACGCAAAACTGACTTTCCAGTGGGTTTCCAATGGTGTGCCCGTCGATAACCTGAAATTTATCGATATGGATATCTTGGGCGCGGTCGAAGAATTGTGCCATGAGGCGGTTGGAGTAGCGGAAGGAAGGAGACAACCTGATCAACCTTTCCGCTCCTGCAGCAACTTAAATATTACCATGCCTCGCGTTGGCCTACAGGCAGTCTGTTTGCGCGTTGTTTGATGAGCGTCTTGTGCTGGAATTCGACACAGCTTTCCACGACTCTTCTCCTCATGTCCATCCATGGGGAACGCATGAATGCGTAACATTAATCTGGGCACTGATTGCAAAGATGACGAGGCCTGCTAAGGTGATCAGCTCGCTCTATTGAACAGCCACCAACGTAGCACCAAGCATAGCCTTTAGACACGCATCTTGACCCCCATATGAAGATTTCACTCTACCCGACTACCTTTCAAACCAAATATCTCGGATTTGAGGGGAGTGCATACTGTTCAGTGACAAAGGCCAGTTTTAAAGTCATATCTCCAGGGAAATCGTGTACTGACGTTACTTGGCATCTCCAGTGCTCCTTTCCTTCGAGGTCAGGTTCAGAGAGCATATCGTTACGCACCGCTGAACTTACCTCTCACAGAGTTTGAAGGCCGTCTCGCGTCGCTTATCAGCGGGCATCTTCACCAGGGTTGACAAAGGCAGGCGCTATACCAATCTTTAGGTAGCAACTCGTCGAAGTAAGAAGAGTCTTCAACCCGGACTAAGAAGGATTGAAACTTGAAAGAGCCTGTAACTCGTTCTTCGTAGCTTGACAGAACGGACTCGTGTGGCCGAGGAGACCCAAGAGACGAATATGAGGGCTCGAAACCTCGAGGAAGACGACTAGGAAGGACTGAGAGGCCGAAAAAATCAAATTAACATGCACACTCTGGCCCATAAGAGACTCTCGGCGTAAGGATCTCCCAGCCTGATGTGGAAATTTTAATTGACGAAACCAATGGGAGAGCGTAAGATGTCTTGTACCGCCCACGAGTTGTAATCCGGATGTAGCGCTGGCCATATCGAGAGGACATATGTTGATCCTCACGTTAGTCGATGAGGGCGAGCCGCAACTTGGGGTGGTACGCCACGCCGAGTCCCAATCCAAGGACAGTGACCTCCGTCGATGCGAGCCCGAAGTATGGATGATCCTTTTCCAAGGTGGCAGCGGCGGCCTCTCTGAGTGCGTGGTCGGAGACGAAGATTGTTCGGGAGAGCGCAGAGATGGTGTTATTAGAGCCAAAGGTCAGCACCATAGAATACAAGGGTTAAACATTCGCCGCGCTCGAATTCACCGACGGTCGACATCGAGTTGAAACATGCCGAACTCCAATTATCCCAGGTCATAGGCTGTTAGTGCACACCACTGAATGGTTGACAGAAACGATGCGGCAGATTTGTCCGAGAGAGAATAGGGAAGATGCTGGGTCAACCGGTCATGTGCTGTCATGTGCAGGAGAAAAGGTCTCGCTCAACAATTCGGAGACAGCCGAGCTGTGGAAAACGATCGGCCGTTCCTGAATGCACAGCTTTGCTCTCCCTGTCGCCTGGTAGTACCTTGCTTTGGTTGCGTTCTCCCGTCTTTCTCGCGCTGCTTTCGACTCTCTATAGACACCACGGTCTTCCAATTCTTTCCATTATTACACTTCTGCAGCCCAGGAAGCCCTCTAATAGGATTCAAGATGTTCCCCGGAAGCTTGGGCTAGCCTAGGTTTTCGACAACACACGGTGCATACCTTGCTCCGATAGCTTTTTTTTCTTCTTGCTTTGGCTTCTGTCTCTCGTGGACAACACGATCTTCCAGTTCCTGGCATCAATACACTTCTCCAGGTCAGGAACCCCTATGGCATCCAAGATGTTCACCGGAATTCAGTCTCGCTACTCAATGCTCGGGCTAACTTAGGTCTTTCCACTGACTCTCCTTCTGCCTTGTGGTGACGTCTACTCCACGAGGGAGATTACCGGATGATAAGGGAGATGAACTCGCTTCTGCTCAGCCCAAACGCCTCCCGAAAATCCCCTACAGCTGCCTGTTTGGTCGCGTTCTGTCGTCCTCGAGGGAATGTTTGCCATTCATGTTCGATTCTTGATCGTTATCGATGTTTCTACATTGGGTGGCCTTCTCCGAACATTCACGGCCGACAGGAAGATGAACTATTCATTCATTCAAGTCCCTGAGCCATACATATGATATAGCGTCTTGTGTTCAGCTATCACGACCTGGTGGATCTGCAGAGAAAACATGACCCTTTTGCTCAGTACTACGACCGTTTCGTTCAGCTGCTCGAGATATTCCCTGCTCTCTGCCAAGCCGATCTTACTGTATTGACCTGGAGCATCGGCTGGGTCTAAGAACATCGTTCGACGCTCGGTGCTCGCAGTCCGCTCCATCTTCTTCCGTCAAAAGACTCCTTCCAAAGTTCACCCGGCACTGTCTCATGATCTCGTCGATTCATTTGCTCCGTCGATGTACCACAAATGAAAAGGGATTCCGTTTCCGACAAAAGCACCACTACCGTGGCCACGCAGGAACCCTGGTACGCAGTGGCTTGCTCGAAGTCGGGCCTCAGGACTTCGGGATCATCGACGGGATCTGGTCTGTCCACCCTTCCCCTGGAAAAGGGGTACTTAATTGTACCCTCGAGCTGGCATGGTCCTCAATCACGTTTCACCCTGTCTCCTGTCGCTATACCGAGTCTAATCGTCGTCAGACACCCTCGAATCTTATCTCTACGTAAAAACTGCTCATAGATGGTCGCTTGATAGTATCAACTTGTGAATCCTGCCAGTCTTCGTTCTAGCGGGTTTTTCCTACATTACAAGCATGCCGTTCGTCGTTCATTCAATTCATCTCGCTTCTCTAGCAAGACAACTAGTGACCACGCCAAGTAGGTGTTTTGTGTGATCATCGCCAGGGATGACGAGATAAACTCAAAAACTCAACATCGCTTTGTGAATGACTAGGTGTCCCGACCATATCCGTACTCGAAACTTCTCTCGAACATGTTACATCTTTTCCCTCAGTTCGCTTACTGTGAAGCGATTCCTGACGGACGTCGTTATGGGACGTCCGTTCAAACCATTACATCATATCAGGGACCAGGCTGCTCTTGTCCAGAAATGTATCTTGACTCCATCGATGCGACTTGTCGCCTACTTTAATTTCGGAAATTGCGATAGAAGGGTCGGGGCCGTGCTCAGCAGACTGGTTCCGTCTCCACAATAACGACATACAGTGTCCAATAGGCACCACGGAGGAGATTCCCGGACCTCCGCTCACCTAGTCATCCCTGGACCGAAGTTTCCTCTTTCGCTCACTTCTAGAGAATACTGACCGACAGCGCTGGTGATCAGGCGATTCGGACTCAAATGCTGATTATCGGTGATGGTGGGCTGGCTTCGAGAGTAGGTGGTGCTTTGGAATAATAAAGAGTATGATGAGATGGTGCAAACCTAAGCACAAGCCAAGGGGTATCGAAGCGGAGCGGAAGAACTGTTGAAGGCCTCCGTCGAGCTGGGACAGCGCGTTCCCACGGAGGAATATGACTAGATGACTTCTTGACTTCTGACCATCACCATGTCCCCGTTCCCCGTTCAATTTAGTTCCTTGAAGAAAGGACTCGCGAGATTTGGATATACGGGGCACTCGTTAGTCCTCCCTACATGCAAATATGGGGATGCCATGGCGCAAAGATAGAGCTCACTCATGAAGCTTCTTGAAATGGAGCCAGCAGAATGTCTACGTGGCCCAGCCCTGCACTTGATCCTAAGCAGAAGATCATGAAAAGGTAAGTATATTCTATTCGTTATCTGGCCAATGAAAGCCACTAATTACAACCAAAAGGCCGCCTTTGCAGTTTACGGCTATTGAATGTGACGGACCGTGTGTCATAGCTATTAATCCCCGAAGGCAGGTGAACACGAGGCTGCCTGGACCCTATGATTTCTCTGAAAGGAATCATCTCTTTCATCTCCCTGTCCTCCCTGTCCTTCGCTTTACCATGATCGGCAGTTGCTTCCATGGCATTGATCCCTTGATCCTAGCGCTCGGAAGATCCCCAAGTACCAGTTCTTCAGATTCAATTATCCTTTCATGGACGCGCTGTGTGGCTTGTGGACGATATAAGCCTGCACCCCTCAGCCTCATTCCTGCTCTGTGACTATCCTTGTCCTGACGTGCGCCCACTCCTGCACATTCATCGCAAAGCTCTACTCGCTTTGAAGGCACACCATGCCATCCCGAACGCCATTCCAGACCCTGGGCGTTTCCCCGCAGTCGACGGCGGATGAGATCAAGCACGCGTACCGAGCCCTGGTATGTGATATCGGTATCACGTCTGGCACCCCTTTGGTGTGCTCACATTGCTGGATAGGTTCTCAAGTGGCATCCTGACCGCTATGAGAAAGACAAAGCCATGGCGACTAAACGGTTCATCGAGGTGAGCACCACTGTATGATGTTTTCGAGACCCGTTCTCTGACGGACCTGGATAGATCAATGAGGCTTATAAACAGTTGACTGAAGCACTCGAGCTAGAGTCCAACTTTGAGGAGCCTATCGTGATGAACAACGATGCGGAGAGCCGAACCTCGTCTATTGACCGGCAATCTTCACGATCGAGCTCAGAGTACTCTGGGTACTCGGAAGACTCTTACGGGCTCCGAAGAACGCGTAGCTTTGATTCAGGATTCCAGACGACGCCCTCCTCCAGCTTCAAGGAGTCTCCCACCCATTCCTATTTCCCCAAACCATCATTCCCAACAGCACACCCAGCTGCTTATCGTCCGGATCCACACCCGTCCTCCCCGACTTCAGCGTCGCCACGACATGAAACTTGGAGGACCGGTTCTGACCTTCCAGATGGGTTCAGACCTCATATCTATTCTAATGCTCCTCGACTATCGCATCCTAGACCCCGTGCCTCCAGCATTCCTAAGCCGCCGCCACAGTCTGCAGCGGCCTATACGGTCGGCGCGAGGAACATTCACGCCCCTTATTGTGCTTTACCTCCAAGCGCCGTGGTTCCAAGGTAAGGTGTCATTCCTGCCGCTTAGGGATAAGCGAAATTAACAGGAATGTTTCTTTTTTCTGTTTTCTCTGGCCTTGTATTTAGGCTATCACATTCTGTGATCCCACCGCAGCCTAGCTCTTCCCACCACCATTCCCACTCTAATTCAACATCCTCTTCAACTCATCACATTCACCCCGGCACTGGGGCCGATAAGCGATATCATAACCATCTCGGCGATGTCGTTGTCCAACCATCGTCGTCCTCTGGTCACGGTACCACGCATCACATCGCGTCTCCATATGATGTCCCACTTGTATCCATAGGTCTCGGGCAGTCGGGGGAGTGGACATACGCACTGCCCCTTTCGCTTGAAGAGCTGTTCACCGGGATACATCTCACATTGCCCATCACGCGCCGACTGCTTTCGGGACGCTCGAAAACTGTAACGCTCGAATTGGATATTCCAGCTGGGTGTAGGAAAGGGTCGAAGCTTGTGTGCAAGCGGGTGGGACATGAGGTCAAACATGGTGTCTTCCAGGATATCGCGTTTATTATTGAAGATAAGGTCCACTCAAGGTTTAGAAGGGAGTGTGACGATCTGCACGTGGAGATGAGGGTGCCATTGGTGGAGAATTTGAGAGATTTTGGGGGTGAGGTGCCGTTAGTGGGCGTGGATGGGCAGCTTCTGGTATTCTTTATCGATTTCCCGAGGCATGGGGCGATGGAGGGGAGGAGTATCATTAAGGGAGGTGGGATGCCTTCAAGGCATGGTGGTAAAGTTGTTGGAAAGGGTAATATGATCGTCGAGTAAGTTTCTTCCTCCTTCTCTTCTCTGCGATTAGTTAACTGATTCGATTCTTTAGCTGGGAGATAGTCCCACCTCAACCGAAGAAAGTAATGGGCTTCGTAAAGCGGTTCTGGAGGAAATAGTTTCCGACTGCGAATCCCTCACGTTATCATGGTCCCAATTGCAAATTTCATACGTAGAATAGTATCTTTATTACTTTTTGTATCATTACCACTATGTAGTTCTAAGCGACCCTATGCAATTTTTTCATTCTCGTTATCTTCACCCTGCGTGTAATTCGGACGGCCGTGTGTTCGAAAGGTTGATCGATCGCCAAGGCACAGAATTCTGGCCAGGTCTGGCTTTCTGGCATGCTTCCGCTTAGCCGCCACCTTTGCATTCACCAATTTAGCTCAACCTGGTGCTCAGAAGCGGTATGAAAGGTCCAGAAAGGGTTTATAAAGAATATGAACGGTAGGCGATACCACGTTAATTTATTTCAGAATGCCATATACTGATTCTGTGCTTCAGTCAAACTCGACCTCTCCGCGTCGGGCCCGAATCTGAAATCCTAGTCTCGTAATATGGGCAACACAGAGCACTTCAGGACCCCTAACGAAAGAATCACATTCTCTTGAATGATCATCATGGGACCAGGAACATTTCTATTTGCGCGTGTCCATAAATCGTATTCTTTACCCCACACTTCCCCACATCCCCCGCCGTTGCATGAACGATGGCTATTCTCAAGAGCCTATCCTCCACAGTCCTTCTGGGAGCTGTGACGCTCGCAGCATTCCGACGCGCCAGGCTCGAGCCATCTCCGAGAAACAGGTTTTCGTGGATTACTGCGCTGGCTCTAGGGTTACTTGTTAAGAAGCTCTTGCTCGGTGGGAGGAAGTCCAAGCTGATTCGAGATGCTTCAAAAGTCGCCAATGATGAAGAAGAGTATGACTATGTTATAGTTGGTGGAGGTGCGCCAACTCGACGAGTCGCAATGTCTTGACCTAACGAGGTCCGTTATGCAGGGACTGCCGGCTGTGTGTTGGCTGCGCGTCTATCAGAAGACCCTTCCGTCAAAGTCCTGCTGCTTGAAGCCGGAGCAAGGTATGTATATCGCTTCGCGTATCAACCCCGAGTTGAAGCTAAATCCCTGACAGTGGACAGGCTTTGCTTTTTAGCCGAATCCCTGCCGCGTTCTCCCTCCTCTTCCGCTCCGAGCATGTCTGGCAGCTTTACACTGAACCCCAATCTGGCGCCAATGGAAGGAAGAAGTTTTGGCCTCGAGGTGAGCGACATTTTATCTATGGCATACCAGTAGGCGCGTATGCTGACCTTGGAGCAGGCAAAATGCTTGGTGGATGTAAGGGTCTTCGTTCAGTTTGACCACCTATTGAATTCTGACTATTTTGAAGGCTCATCCATTAACGCTCAGATGTGAGGCGCTCTTTCCACTTTCGAATGCCCTTTGGCTGACAGTCTATACAGGGCCCAGTTCGGTGCACCAGGAGACTTCGACAGATGGGGTGAAATCATTGGTGACGACGCCTGGAAATGGGAGAACTTTCAGAAGTATTTTTACGTTCAATTCGAAATTTTTATCACATTAATCCCCGTTATCATCTAGTTATTTTAAGAAGTTCGAACGATACGTGCCACATCCAGACTATCCGGATGTGGACCTCTCTCTGAAAGGCAAAGCTGGTCCTATACGGATAGGCTATTTTAGCGACGTCTCTCAAACATCCAAGGACTTTATCAAGGCTTGCAATGGGGTCGGAATTCCCTATAGCCCAGATTTCAATACATCGAAGGGACCATTGGGAGTCAATAAGGTATGCGGTGATATGATTTCCTTTCCAGTCGTTTTGCTCATTCGCCGTCATAGATAAGTAAGCACCCAAATGGTTAAGCTCCGTGGATCAAGTCTAGTAACATTTGAACAGTGACATACATTGACGAAACGAGAACTCGAGTCTCCTCTGAATCAGCATACTTCACCAAGGATGTGCTCTCCCGTTCAAATTTGAAAGTTGTTATAAACGCAACCGTGACCAAGATTTTGACGGAGAAAGTTGGTGATGAAGTCAAGGCTGTCGGTGTAGAATTCGCAAAGAGCAAGGACGGTCCCCGATATCGCGTCAAGTCGAAGCGAGATGTGATTGTTTCGTGAGTTGCAGTACCTCTGTCGCGCACGTTTCCGCCCTGCTGATGTAGCTACTCTTAGTGCTGGTGCTGTCCACTCGCCTCAAGTGAGTCGTTCTGGACCTTAAAGTGAATAGTCACTAAGGTGTTGGTATCTTGCAGATCCTTCTGCTGTCTGGCATTGGTCCAGCTGCAGAACTCAACAAACACAATATTCCCGTCGTCCATGATCTCCCCGGCGTCGGAGACAACCTCATCGACCATCCCGTTGTTGACGTCTACTTCCGAAACAAGAACCATACCGCCAAATTTGTCAAACCTCAGAATCCACTGGATGCCATCAAGTTAGTCGGGTCCCTGTTGCAGTATTACCTCGCCCAGCGAGGGGCAATGGCTACCAACGTGTGTATCATCTTCCGTCCGTCACTGGCTATTCCCACTGACGGTGATCGGACCTCCTGTTGTCCTCTTAGTTTGGTGAATCCGCGGCTTTCCTGAGGAGTGATGATCCCAAACTGTTCTCAGAGAGCGAATTCCCTTCGAAGCTCAACGATACCACCTCTGCGTCTGACAGCCCTGACCTTGAGATTTTCACAACGCCGTTTGCGTACAAGGTTCGTATTCCAATTTCTTTCCCTTTGATACCGGGGCACAGCTGACTCTGAGATAATTAGGAACACGGGGAATGGTTGTTCCCTATGGACACCTTTGCCATCCATACCGTTCTCTTGAGGTTCGTTCATGGTTGCCGTCGTCAGGTGAACGAGAGGTGTTCATATGATATCTACCACAGACCGAAGAGTAAAGGAACCCTCCGACTCAAATCAACCGATCCCTGGGACTCGCCTTCCATGGACCCGAAGTACGTTTGCTGCCTCTCTTCCCATCTGGATCACAAATAACATATTTTCTCCCCCGCCTTCTTACAGCTACCTCTCCGAGCCCGAAGATGTACAGAAACTCGTCCGCGGCCTGCGCCTCATCCTCAAGATCGCACGACAAGAACCCCTAGCCTCGCATCTCGTCCACGCCGACACCAACTCTCTCCTCGACCACCTCCTCCACCTCAAATCCGATGAGGAACTGGAAGACGTCGTGCGAGAGCGTGTTGAGACTCTGTATCACCCTACTAGCACCTGCCGGATGGCGCCTCTCTCCAAGGGTGGCGTTGTCGATTCGCATTTACGTGTGTATGGAGTGAAGGGATTGAGGGTGTGTGATGCGAGTGTGTATAGTGAGATTGTGTCCGGGCATACGGCTGCCGCGGCTTTGGCGACTGCGGAGCATTTGGCTGATATCATTAAGAAAGAGAATGAGTCGGTGTAGGTGGCGTGGTCTGAAGGATAGTTCTAAAGGGATTGAGTAGTATACTTGTATCCTCTACCTTGGTATATTATCTATATGTCAATATTTCCGTACCGTCTTCGCGCGCTTGTTTCTGGAGTTCTTTTGGATCTGGACACGCCGCTTTACAGCCCTCGCATACAGAGGAATGTCATGTTTTCCTACTCAGTATCAATGTACAACAATGAGCTCGGGGGAGAAAAGATGCAAGCAATCATCAATCAATTATATACACGTTCGTCAGGTGGGTCGTAGCGAGGAAGAACAAAGGAGGATTAGGTGACGCAGGCGGACAGACAAGAAGGGACCTAAGACCATCTGCACTGCAAGGAAGGCCACAGAATCCGTTGAACAGAACAAAAGAGAACAGAGAAGGAAAAGTAGGTCATAAATAACTCAGAAACACTCCAAAGCCACAAAAACGAAAAGTCGTAGATTCGTCAAGTATCATCGATATCATAAGTAAATCTGGGAATGCCAATGGGGGGTGGGATACTAGGGGATATTCAACAAGGGAGGTATGTGTGTATGTATATGTATCGCTTGAGGGTTCGTTCTATAAGTATGAAATTTGTTTGGGATAGCATAAAACAACAGTAGAAGGAGAAAGCAAAAGACAGAACAAAGAAGAAAAAATCGTTCAACCGTTCGATTAAATACATACGTTTCGTTTCGTTCATCTCATCAACGTCCCGAGCATTCTCTGAAGGGGTTTCGCCTAATCAAACTTGATAGGGTCCACCTTTCGAGGAGAAGGCAAGGGGCTAGGGGCACCATTGGCAAACCGTGGAAGATGCCCAAGGCCAACATGCGTAGCAGGCGCGCCAGCACCCTTTGGGCGTGTAGGCGTACTGGGACCAGCCGACCTACTACCCGCATTGTTACTCCTAGCTGGCAGAGCAGGGGCAAGGGATGCTGTCGGGTTCTTCAGCACCGCAAGAGGAGGTGACCCGACCAATCGCGAGACGGTGTAAGGAAGTTCGTAGCCTGCTTTGATAGCATGGCTGACGTATCGCGAGAGTTCAAGGTGGAGAGTTGGGTAGTAGGTTGTTGAGGCCTTCCTGGAGATCTATATTGAAAACGAGCCGTTAGCAAATTTCACCGGTTTGTGAATGAATGACAAAACGTACCAAGATAATTCGCTCCAGACCTGAGAGGAAGAGATCAGAGTGGAAACGGTATGCTGAGAGTTCGTGTTCTTTAGGCATATTCAGATCCGCCGCCGATGCAGCAACGGCATTAATGAAACGCAGATGTGTTGTCTAAGGATAAAATGAGTAAAATAAATAGGTAGTTCCATAAGCAAACTTACGAAGTAGCACATGGCTTCGAACTCAACGCCGCCAGTCATACCACTAGGAGCTTTAGGTTTTTCGACCCGTGTCTCGTCTGTCTCCGACAAGATCCAGATAGTGTTGTTGGGATGGCAGAAGACCCAGAAGTAGTCGCGACATACGTCCGACATCTCTTGCAAGTAGGCCTTGTAGACCCGAGGCACATGGAGAGACTCGATGAACTCGTGTGGTGAGACAGGCACCTCAGGGGCTTCCACTGCCCGCGGAGCAGGGGTCAAGAGGAGGGATCGGATGAAGGAGAAGAAGGAATGGTGAGGCGCAGGGAGAGTGATGACGTTGGAGATAGCAAGGGATGTTTGGCTTTCCCATGCTTCGCGGTGTTGCTTAGTCCTTCCAGAGAGAAGAGAACCCTGCTTCGAAGTAGAAGGAAGGGACGATGGAGGATAGAGCTCAAAGAGGATCAGAAGGAGGTCGACGATGAGTTGTCGAGTGGCTACATCTCCCGGCTTCTTGTCAGAGTAGATAAGAGAGACAAGTTGGACGTAAGGGGTGGGGCAGGAGCTTCTCAGAGCGAAGCAGCCTATCGAGGAGGTAGAGAGAGCCTTGAAGCATCGAAGGAGTTCATGAAGAACTTGATCATCATGTTGTTCCTCTCTGCAAGCCAATGGTGAGATATAGATCATAAAAACAAACGACAAACACGTACCTCCATTCGACCTCCAACAGTTCGTTCAGCCTTGTCAACAAAGCTGAATACCCCCCGAGCTTGCAGAATTCCTCTGTCCAGCTAACGAAGGATCAGTGAAAGACCGATGGGGGGTTATAGAAGCACATACCTTGCAGACTCATTCCTCAACATCAACCGCAGCTTCTTAACATCTTCGACGTCCATCTGAAGGCTGGACTGACCCTGGAGGATGCTGCAGAACCTCGTGGGGGACAGGTTTTTCACTGTTCCATTCTTTTCCTTTGCAACCTTGCCCCCCGAGGCCAAGTCCAGGGTCGACATCGATGGCAAGGTGATGTGGCTTTTGGAGAAGAGCCTGCCCATGTCTACCGAGCCACCAGCCCAGTGCCCGCTTCCCTGTCGTTGCCCGTATGGTCTCCCAGAGCCATATGGTGATTGGTGGGCTGATACGTGTGTGGGTTGCCCAGCTTTACGTGGAGATTCGAAGTTGCCTTCATTCATGAAGGGTGCTCGAGGAGACCCGAGTGATTCTGTGCTGTGGACACGACGCAATCCAACTGAATTGTTTCGTGGAGGAGTTCCGGGTACTGCGAAGGTTGCACTGGCAGGGGCGGTTTTTTCTGTGATAACATGGGATGTCTTGAGCATGGCTGCCTTGACGTTAGCGTCCATTCCAAGCAGCTTGGGTCGGAGGGTTGTTGGAATTTGAAGCTCGTCCTGCCCCAAAGAAATGTTAGTCCTGTGTCATGAGCGGCGAGGCTTGTTCAGCTCACCAAGAGCTTGTCGAAAGCCACATCTGTATCTGGCGAGTCTTCTGGCTGCTGCGCCTTGTTCTTCTTGGTCTCCGCCGTCTTCTTCTTCTTGCCCATCGAGAGCCCTGACTTTGGGGGCTTCCCGATTGGTTGCTGGACCCCAACGCTGCCAGTGCCGTTGGGCATGTTCTCCTTGCCTGGCGGAATGTCCGCGAGCTGCGTCAGATTGGTGAAGTCCGTCGACGAGACTCGCTTTCCAGGTAGAATACCCTTGAACATGACGGCGAGGAGGAGAGATGGTTGATATCCAATTTGGGACGCTGGTTCGATTTCATTGAGGCGACCGCGTTCCGGTCATGTGGCCGTTTCCGCCGTCGCCACGCGACTCTCACGTGAACACTTTCTATGACAACGAGTTGCTACATATTTCTATTAGTATCTACGACGGTACGATATCATACGGGGCTCCTTGGGCAGGGCAATCATCGTCTGCAACCAAAGAACGTTAGCTGCGCAGCAGGAGAGTTGAGAGGATTTTACCAACATGATAGTCGATTTCAGGCACCCCGTCAATCCGCAGCTCAAAGTTTCGCACCATTACGGCCAAGATCGTTCCCAACTGCATGTACGCGTACTAATAAAATAGCGGTGAGCACCGAAATTCGAACGGTAACCAGACAACGCTCACCTGCTCTCCGATGCACCTATGCCTGCCGGCCCCAAACGGTTGGTAGGGACTATCTGAACCCTTGCTCACTTTTCCAAATCCATAATCTACCTTTTCCCCGTTTTCGTCCAGGTACACCTTATACGCTTCAGCAGCGACACCCTCAGGGTCGGTCCACCTGGAAGGGTCCCATTTCTCCGGAGAATCCCAGATGAGCGGGTCCATCTGCGAGATTATCGGCGAGGCCATAACATAATGACCTTTGGGGACCACATATGCCTCTGAGGTGAGCTCCGGGCTGACCGCTGTATCCTCGCGTACGTAGCGCAAAATGCAGTGGAAAGGAGGGTGGATACGAAGTGTCTCCCGGAGGACACGGTCCATTAGAGGAAGAGCCCGAACTTCTTCGAACGTCATCGAACGAAACTCGACTTTGCCGTCTGCGTGGACAGTACCGAAGTGCTGCACTTGTTCCTTGTACAAAGCTTCCCTGAGGAGAAGATTAGTCCTACGAAGCAGCTTCAGGTACTAGTCAAACTTACGCCACGTCCGGATTGTCCGCAAGATGGAGCAAAGCCCAGGCGCTTGTTCCCGAACTGGTATGCTGCCCTCCCATGAGCATCACAATCATCAGGTTTGCGATTTCGTATTCCTTGAGCTCTTGTCCGTCTCGGTACTGCTGACCAAGAAGGGTGGAAAGCATGTCATAGCCGTCCTTCACCGGACGAATTAGATCAAGACCAGGTACAAAAAAAATAGATACAACACACCTCCAAGTTCTCTTGCTTCCCAGAACCTAACTCTCCGCTGGCGGTCCTCTTCCTGATGATATCCACGTAGAATTTTTGCATCAGCTTCTGCGCTCGGTCCCTCTTCCTCGAACTCTCCAGGGGCAGGTATGGGAACATCATATGGATCGGCGTAAACCCACCATCGAGGTCTGCATAGAGCGCAGCGTACCCCTTGTCCAAGTTATCTCTAACTTCCTTGCCTTGAAGGGTACGTGCGGCTGTGAGAATTGTGATTTCCTGCATGGCTCTGAGAACGTCAAAATGGCCATCCCACTTTGAAGTCGAACGCGGGGATGATTGTGGTTGAAATGCAGCATCTTTGGCCAAGTAGTCTGCCACTTCTTCTTCGATCATCCGAACGTAGGCGCGGAGATTGGTGATCGACAGACCAGCCTTGACAAATTTCTTTTGCTCCATGAACTTGTCGTTTGGCGCGTCATATACTACGTCTTTCCCAAACACCGGAGTCGTGAACGGCTATCATACGGATGGCTTGTGAGTATCCCTGTACTGCGACAATGTAAGCTAAGGAGCAGACATATGCGTACCTGGTATGCATCAGCAGCATTAAACACCATAGACTTCCCACCCAGGATGAAGTTGTTCCCTTTGGCCCCCAGCGCAATCGTCATACGCTTCCCGAGGAGGATCATTGTAAACACGTTCCCGTACTTCTCCCGACATTCGAAAAGAAACTTGACGGGATCATTTCCGTATGGTATGGCAGACCCTACGAACGGAACCCAGTGAAACACGACAGGTGGGTCGGTCGCTCGACGAGGAATGACCTGGGCGCTCGCCATTCTTTAGCAAAAGGTGACACTGGTGAAGAGTGGGGAGCTAGCTCACCAGCTGTTGAGCAACGTTGACTGCGATAGCAACGACAGGGATGGTGAAGAGCGCTGTGGCGACTTGCACGAGCACAGAATGGCCCGACAAAAGGGCCAAGGTGCTCTTCAGAGGCTCGAGAAGGAGTGAAATAGGCCCCGACATTCTTGTCAACCTAAGTCTTTGAAGAATGAGGTCAGGAGAGAGCAGGACACTCGAATTCACCACGACTTGCCTCAATGCCTCCTAGGCGTGTCCGGAAACCCCGAATCAAAAAAANGAGAGGTCGTAAGATAAGTCTGATCATTTCACTTGAATGAATTAAGATTAAGACGCGCACAGGCCATGCAAATATAGTACTGCGCAGCAGCCTCGTTTCCCAGGTCGATCAACGTGACGAAATGATGGAGGAATTGCTAGGCGCTCATCGCGCGCTTCGAGTCTGGAGCACCGAGTTTGGCTCTATTTGAGACCTTTGAGTTGGGTACCATCGGGCAACCACCTTCGTTTAGTGCACTCAAAAGATATCTGATGTTGAAAAAGGTAAGAAAGTACATTGGGTGGTGTACATTGAAATGTCGTCAAAATCAACAAAAGATGTTGGATGATGTGAAGGAACGAAATCAGCACGCGAAGGTCGAAAAGCTTATGCTAAAAAANTGCGCGCAATTAAGGGGTTCTGCGTCGCACTACTAGTGTTATTTTGATAGGGCTGTAAATAATGGTGGTGGTACAATGCTGTGCGTGTAGGTTCATCGTCGTTGCAGTCTTCATTGCATTGGATAGGAATTGCAGGTATCCTGAAGGTAAAGGCGTTGAGAATCAGGAACTTGGCCCCGAAGATGGCAAGAAGAAACTTCACCGTATGTTAGGAAGCAGCCTAACAATCCCAAGAGGCCAATTGCTCACGCAATGACACAGTAGGAAGTGCTCGAGCCCTTGCTCGGGTCCTCAGCGTCAGTGGGAATAGAAACGTCGGGGTTGAAGGAGACGACGGCGAAGGAATCCATTTTAATGACTGAATGGAACTGAGCGGTGGCAGGAGAGCAAAGCTTGCCGGATGACTGGGTGTAGAACTAAGTCTGAGGCAATTCTCCAAAGCTCAACAAGTATTTATACACTCAGAGACTATACGCAGACCGATAGTGACGCTGTGTATTAGGCAAAAAACTCCGAGAGCGCCAAAGCGTTTTTGCACGATTCTTGATCAAATGATAACGATGTTCGTAACCCAACCTTCAGGACAATAAGACGAGACATCCAAAAATGTAGTCCGTAAAAAGACAATAAGAAAGGTGTCAGTGTAGTTTAACCTGTTCTCTGGCTTCAACGTGTGAATTTCATGCCTCTAGAGCAATACTCATTCGACGGGTCACCATGTGTAGATCAGGCTAACAGAAGACTTCTCGCAAGTAGCAGTGCATCTGTAAGGAAATTTCGGTGGTCCGTATCGTCTGAGCACATAGTACGGAGCTTGACTCTCATGATTACGCATTACGAGAAGATTGCGCTCGTCACCATTGTGCAGCCAGAGGAGGCCATAAGGATATCAATTTTTGTCTTAATCTACCGATACTTGCCCCTCAATACCTCTTATACACGTCCGGAAACCCCGAGCCAAAACAAATGAAATCGTAAGACAAGCCTGATCATTTCAATTGATACGCATAAAGCAAAAAGTAATGGCGGCATTGCACAGCAGCCTCGTTTCCCAGGTCAATCAAAGGTGACAGAATGACAACAGGATGTTAGTAGGCGCTCATCGGGCGCTTCGAGTCTGGGCACCGAGTTTGGCTCTATTTGAGTTCAGGACCATCAACCGACCACTCCGTTGGTGCACTCGAAGCGAAATCATTTAATGTTGTAAAAGGAAGTAAGTACATTGGGTAGTGTACATTGTAAGCCCGTCGAAATAAACAAAACATGCTATATGATGCGAAGGAACGAAATTAACACGCGAAGGTCGAAAAGCTTATGCTGAAAAATGCGCGCAATTAGGGGGNTTCTGCGTCGCACTACTAGTGTTATTTTTATAGGGCTGTGGATAATGGTGGTGGTACAAGGCTATGCGTGTAGGTTCATCGCCGTTGCAGTCTTCATTGCATTGGATAGGAATTGCAGGTTTCCTGAAGGGCGTTGAGTATCGGAAAGTTTGGCCCCGAAAATGGCAAGAAGAAAACTTACCGTATGTTAGAAAGCAGCCTAACAATTCCAAGAGGCCAATTGCTCACGCGATGACGCAGAATGAGCCAGACTGCCTTGTTCCGCCCTCAGCGTCAGTGGGGATGGAAACGTCAGGGTTGAAGGAGATGTCAGTGAAGGAATCCATTTTAATAAATGGGTGGAACTGAGCGGCGGCTGAAGAGCAAAGCTTGCCAGATGACTGGGTGTGGAACTAAGTCTGAGGCAATTCTTCAAAGCTCAACAAGTATTTATACACCCAGAGACTATACGCAGACCGATAGTGACGCTGTGTATTAGGCAAAGAGCTCCGAGAACGCCAAAGCGTTTTCGGGATGGTCTGGATCAAATGATAACGATGTTCGTAGCCCAACCTTCAGCACAATGAGACCAGACATCCAAAAATGTAGTCCGTAGAAAAGACAATAAGGAAGGTGTCAGTGTAATCTAACCTTTTCTCTGGCTTCACCGTGCGGATTTGATGCCTCTAGAGCAATACTCAGCGTTCGATGGGTCATGTGTAGATCAGGCTAACAGAGGACTTCTCGCAAGTCGCAGTGCATCTGTAAGGAAATTTCGGTGGTCCGTATTGTCTGAGCCCATAGTACGGAGCTTGACTCTCATGATTACGCCTTACGAGAAGATCGCGCTCGTCACCATTGTGTAGCAAGAGGAGGCCATAAGGATATCAATTTTGTCTTAATCTACCCACCCCTCAATGCCTCTTATGCTTGTCCGTAAACCCCGAACCAGAATGAAATTGTAAGACAAGGCTGATCATTCCAGTTGAACGGATTCAGGCACACACAGACCGAACAGTAATGGCGGTATTGCACAGCAGCCTCGTTTCCCAGGTCAATCAAAGGTGACGAAATGACCACAGGGCGCTCATCCGGCGCTACGAGTCTGGATCACGGGGTTTGGCTCTATTTGGGTTCGGGACCATCGGCCGACCACTCCTTCGTTTGGTGCACTCGAAGCGAAGTCATCTAATGTTGCAAAAAGTAAGTAAGTACATTGGGTAGTGTACATTGCAACGTCGTCGAAAGAAACAAAAAANTGCTGTATGATGCGAAGGAACGAAATTAACATGCGAAGGTCGAAAAGCTTATGCTAAAAAAATGCGCGCAATTAAAGGATTCTGCGTCGCACTACTAGTGCTATTTTGGTACGGTCGTGGATGATGGTGGTGGTACAATGCTATACGTGTTGACGTGAGGAATGTGGTTGGCGTGTGGGTGGTGGAACAGTGGTGACTCGCGAATGGAAAAGACGGAAAAGTGGTCGGTGTGGTGATGAATAATTAGTGACGGAAGGCGATGTGTGGTGATCGTTCATTGCAGTGTTCATTCCATTGGATAGGAATGACAGGTAGCCTGAAGGTAAAGGCGTTGAGTATCAGGAACTTTGGCCCCGAAGATGGAAAGAAGAAAACTTACCGTATGTTAGAAAGTAGCCTAACAATGCCAAGAGGCTAATTGCTCACGCGATGACGCAGTATCCACCAGACTTCGAGTTACCGCTGCTCTCAGCGTCACTGGGGATGGAAACCTCCGGGTTGAAGGAGATGACGGCAAAGGAATCCATTTCAATGAAGAAAGAGATTGATGGATGGAACTGAGAGGCGGCTGAGGAGCAAAGCTTGCCAAATGACTGGGAGTAGAACCTAAGTCTGAGGGAATTCTGCAAAGCTCGACAAGTATTTATGCACCCAGAGACAATACACAGACCGTTAGCGATGCTGACGCGTATCAGGCGAAAGACTCCGAGAACGTGAAAACATTGTTGCACGGGTCTTGATAAGATGGTAACGATGTTCAGAACCCAACCTTCGAGACAATAAGACCAGACATCAAAATGTAGTCCGTACCCCGAGGCTTCGCGACACCCGTTAGTAAAGACAATTGGAAAGGCGTCGGTGGGATTTAACATGTTCTATCTATGACTTGACCGTGTGGATTTCATGCCTCTAGAACAATACTGAGCGTTCGACGGGTCATTTCCAGATCAGGCTATCAGATGTCTTCCCGTGAGTAGCGGTGCATCTGGTACGAAATTTCGGTGGTCCGTATTGTCTGAGCCCAGCGTAAGGAGGTTGACTCTAATGATTACGCCGTACGGGAGGATCGCGCTTGCCACTACTGTGCAGCCAGAGGAGAACATGAGGATATCAATCCTTGTCTTGAGTGAATGTACCGCAATGCAGAGCCGCATTGAGCCTCCAAGTCGCAGAAAGAGATCCTGTGCGGTCGAGTTTGCATTTCTAAGTCATGAGCAGACGCGGACTTGCGAGAATCGGAGCGGAAATATATAAGGAAGAGAGAAAGAGAGATAAATGAGCCCAAAGTTGGCCGTCAAGAAATTCTATTCTTTGGCCGCTTCTGTGATAAGGAAAATCCCTTATTTGCACTTATTTATTTTCCACTAGTACTCGAAAATTACCTGGAAATACATCATATATTTACTCATACATATTTCGCATGATCGGGGATAGACGATTCCTCACGCCTTGTAGGTGTGAATGGTGGAACAGTGGTGATTCCCGAATAGAGGAGACGGAAAAGTGGTTGGTGATAGGTAGTGATGGATGATCGTTCATCGCAGTGCTCATTGCATTGGATAGGAATGATAGGTAGCCTGAAGGTAAAGGCGTTGGGTATCAGGAACCTTGGTCCCGAACACGGCAAGAAGGAAACTTACCGTATGTTAGAAAGCAGCTTCGCGGTGTCGAAGGGGCTGATTGCTCACGCGATGACACAGTAGCTGCCAGGGTTCGAGTCACGATCAGCGTCAGGGGGAATGGAAACGTCGGGGTTGAAGGAGATGACGGCGAAGCAATCCATTTCAATGAAGAAAGAGATGGACGGATAGGACTAGCGGCGGCAGAAAAGCAAAGCTTGCCGGACGACTAGCTGTAGAACCTAAGTCTGAGGAGATTCTCCAAAGCTTGACAAGTATTTTTACACCTAGAGACGATGAGCAGACAGATAGTGATGTTAACGCGTATTAGGCAAAATTTCTGCACAGGTCTTCATAAGATGGTAATGATGTTCAGAACCCAGACATCAAAATGTAGTCTATGGCTTTGCGACGCCCATTCCCATTACAGCTAGCTCAGTACAGTGTTCCGGCGGTCCTTGGGGGGNTCTTCGCTTCTTAGTTAGCTATAAATCTGAGATACATCGCTATGGTTCAACGAAAGTAGCGTGAGAGCACAGAAATCAACATAGAACATAGAGCGAGGAACGGAGAAGTAAACCATCAGTCGTATTTGGTATAGCTTTGCTTGCACAAGCTCCGCAGATAAGAAATCTCAAAAGTTGTATTATGAACCAACTGACTCTATCGATTCTTCGTTAGCTTAAGGAATACCATCCTTTGGTGGTGAATCCCTTCTCTACACTTATTTATTTGCCACTTTTCATCGTCACCGCCACCAAGTCCGATTTCCAACCTGATGGCGGCACCCTTCCTCTTTCTCCTCCGACCTCATTCAGCAAACAAACCAGCGGCGGAAATCAAGACTTACCTGGTAATAGCTGTCCCCTAAATTGGCCAACTGTCCGTATGTCCGTGGAAGGTCGCGAAATCTAGCATACTTTAAACTGGCCTTGAGTTGGGTGGCAACATCCGTCGACCGCCAAGCAATTTCGGGACCTGAGGCAATTGTGGCACAATATCCGGTCGCAGCTCGGAAAAACTAATGGATGGGGAATGCTAAATTACCTGTGGGAGTTCTCAAACAAAAATCTCGAACACGCGATTCTCCTCTCCTCGTCTATCAGCGCTCGATGATCGTTCTCCTGGAGATGCATTTTCTTTTGGCCGGTGCTCGGTCAACAGAATCTCTGCTGCGCTAAGAAACGAATTCGCCTGCCGCCTACTGCCTATTGAGAGCGGCGACTTTCTGGCCTTTCCTGATCGTTAACGTTTTCTCTGATGGACTGGCCGCCTGGCCCCTGGTCTTGCCCTTCGTTTCCAAGACCTGGCGCCCGAAAATCTCTCGGCCTCCTAAATTATTTGTATCCGTACCTGATGCATCAACGGAGCCTCGCAACGTCGCCCGCTTTGGCATGCGCGAGGCTTCTTCATCGCAACAGCCCCTTGTACCTTGAGCCATCTGGCATAAACAAACGCGGACGGCGGAAACTGACGCAGGGCCGATTACGACGTCCCAGAAGATATATAAGATGGCCTCACTCGTTTCACCTTCCTCACCAAATTTCCCCTTGTTTCTTTCTTTTCTTTCTGATTCCTTCCTATCGTTGTAGCGTCAACGACCACACTCCCTCTTTTATCTATTCTATTCTCCACTCCAATCTCGATTGTCTTGAAGATGATGCGTTTGACCTCTCTCGTGGCATTGGCGTCTGCCATTACTGGTGCTATGGCCCACGCCACTGTCTTTGGCGTTTGGGTCAACGGTGTTGACCAGGGCAATGGCCAGAACAGATATGTTGGTGAACCCATTTCATCCCTGATATCCGTTGAACTGATTGTGTTGTAGATTCGTTCGCCTCCTAACAATAGTCCTGTCAAGGACCTCACCTCTCGCGACTTGATTTGCAATACCAACAACCGAGGTAAGACACTAACTCTGCCCCTGACGTTCTTTCGGGTCTCACTGATTCTTTTAGTTGTCCCCGAAAGCGTCTCCGTCAAGTCCGGTGACAAGCTGACATTCGAGTGGCAGCATGACAAGTGAGTGTCTATAATGCCGAACCCTACAAGACGCCAACACGTTCTCGTAGCCGCGACGACGACATCATCGATGGATCCCACCAAGGACCTGGTATGTTGACTGTGGCAACCATTCCTATCTAAACGCTGACTTTTCTATAGTCCTTGTGTACATGGCTCCGGCATCGGGTAACGACTGGACCAAGATTTTCGAGGACGGCCATAATGGTGCCAGCTGGGCTGTCGATCGCCTCAAGCAAGCCCATGGCCAACACAGCGTCATCGTTCCCGATGTCCCTGCTGGCGATTATATCCTTCGCAGTAAGTTGACGTGATTTCAGTGCGCATCAAACCCCCTTTGACAGTGAATTACAGCGGAGATCATCGCCCTCCACGAGGGTGACACTTTGTTTACCCAAAATCCTGCCCGTGGTGCTCAGCTCTACCCCAGTTGTGTCCAAATTAAGGTCACCTCCAACGGCAATAAGGCTCTGCCTGGCGGTGCCGTCTTCCCTGGAGCATACACTGATTCTTCTCCCGGAATTCTCTTCAACCTCTACGGTGGCCCCGCTCACTCGAGCTACAAGTCGCCTGGCCCTGCTGTCTGGTCAGAGGCCCAGGGTGGCGATATTGCCCGTGTCGGTATTCCTGGCCAGGGTCCCGTCGCTACGACTGCCACCCCTGCCCCNTGTGACCACCACCACCACCACTCGGGCCACCTCCGCCACTCCTTCTGGCTTTGTCACCGTCCGCACCTCCTCGACCACTGTTGCTCCCCAGCCTACCACTGTTCCCTCCACTGGAACTGCCGCTCTTTTCGCGCAGTGTGGAGGCGTAAACTACAAGTACATTCCACTTTTTTCGAGGTTGGGGCGATTTTTTGATTGAATATTGTTCTAGTGGTCCCACGGCTTGCGCTTCTGGCTCGACCTGTGTTTACTCGAACGGTAAGCTTGTAATTAAGGAGAGCCGTAAGCACGATAGCTAACATCACTGTGCAGACTACTACTCTCAGTGCCTCCCTGCCTCTAACCTCGGAGGTAACAACGGCGGTTCCACCACGAGCACCTCCGCCCCAGCTGTCGCACCCACCACCGCGCCTAGTGCAGTCCCACTCTACGGCCAATGTGGAGGAGTAAGTTTCCTGTCTGTCACGATTGGCGAGCCGTACTGACCTCATTTTAATTTGCAGAACGGTTATGCGTGAGTCAGACGGCGTAGCTAATTGGACTTGAAGTTTGAACTAACGAATTGACAACAGCGGCTCTACCACCTGCGCACAGGGTTCTTGCAAGCGCTTCCACGGTAAGTCGCATATTTAAATGAATAGCCCACGGGTTCTGAAATCTTACTGTTCTCGCAGAATGGTACTCCCAATGCCTCCCTTAAGCGTCCTGACTGCCAGCAGTCCTAGGAGGACGACTCAAGGGCTTTTTATACGTTTCTATTTTCTTTCATAACCAGTCAAGCCAGGACTTGAAGTCCTTCGGTTGTTCTGGAACGCATCTTACTTTCTCTGCTCGAAGCAGCGTCCTTTCATGTTTTTATCCATGTTTAGCCTATGAGCGTCGGGTAGTCGAATCACATACACTCTGAGTCTGAATGACTTTAGTCGGCGACGCACTAATTTGGTTATTGATTGCCACGAACCTTTAGATAGTCAGATCGTCTCCATAACTGTCAGTGGAATAAGGTCCGCGCGTTTCTCAGGCATCAGCTCTCAGATCTCAGCTCTCGCTTGACTTTGACCATCATGGCCGCACCCGAGCTAGCCCCGAATCCTGACCCTGCCGACTTTGCAGAAGACATTTTGGATCCTGCGGAACACCTCGAACTGGATCAATCCCTTTTTCCTCACCTTTCTGACATTCGTATCACGTCTGACACCCCAGATCCATATATTCTCTCCTGGCTGCTAGCCCGTCTCGCCGCTAACTCAAAGGGCACCATTGACGCCAGGTTCAAATATCCCCTCGAGGGTCTTGCAGCTATGGAAGAATGCCCTGAGCTATTGGCTTGCCTACACTCCGCATGGTCAAGCAAATGTTTCAGACCAATTCGAAATTTTGGTACGCTGCTTGCTGTCTGCAAGTCTCATCATCGTTTAGTGCTAACATCCGAGGTGGAGCGTCCTCAACAACAAAATGCGCTTCGGATGTGCTTCGAGAAGGGCTGGTTCCACAATGCAAAAGACCCGGAATTTTCACCAGAGATATCTACTTCTTCGCCTCGCCACTACATCGAATGCTCGCGGAGAGCCCACTCTGCAGCTGTAGCTTGAACCAGGCACCCAATATCGCAGATGGCCCCTCGCTTTTCGAATTTGTCTTTGCTGTCTGTCGCCGGATGTCTCAATCCAATCTCTCCTCTACCTACGATCCTATTGGACCCGCAGGAATCCGGGGATCGTCTATATCACGATGCGGAGACGAATTTTATCGGGAGTGCTCGCGTTATACAGGTGGAGGGATTTTCTCATCGGAGTTCACTGGAAAGGACGGTCGACTGTATATCTACATTCCTTCGAAGAAGTGGGGAATTGCGGTTGTTTGCGACGGCGGGGATGGCTCCGAGCACAGTGCACGCTTTTCGCCCGGCGGCTCGTATGGACGATGGATCTCTGGTGGTCTTATGACCGAATCCAGTAAGCACCTGGTATATTCTGCTGTGATGGGCTCGAGCCGATTCATGTCAATTTTGATTTCTTGGCTTCTAGGCGTTACACATGTCTACCACGTCGTTACAAGCTCAAAAGACGATGATGCTAGTGTCCGTATTGTTGATTCTCAGACGAACGAGGTGGATGTCTTCGACTGGCCAAGTAGAACTCTCGGGGTGTCTCTTCTTGGTATATCTTCTCTTTCGGAGGCACCATCCTTTCAGGTTTTCTTTCCTTCACTTCTGGTTTATGGAATAGTCGAATCTCATCGTTGATGCTCAGTCCAAAAGAATCTTCTATAAGGAGGCTCGAGCCAAGGAAAGTGGATTGATCGATGAGCGTGCAAATGGGAATATCTTTATTGAATATATATGCTCGTCAGACATCACGAACGGCTGTAACCTGGACCGATGAAAAGAAGACAATCCTCTCCGCTTGCTACGGTTTCGGCAGAAAGGACTAGTTGGCAGGAGACGCCACAACAAACCTCTTGTTGCGAAGTGTACCAACTTGGCCAATATATCCATCCTTGAATTTCGCCTCATACCAGGTCACAGGTCCCGGAGAGTAATAGCTCGCATGAGGAGGGCCTTCCTTTAAGCTTGTAATTAAGGAGAGCCGTAAGCACGATAGCTAACATCACTGTGCAGACTACTACTCTCAGTGCCTACCTGCCTCTAACCTCGGAGGTAACGACGGCGGTTCCACAAGCACCTCCGCTCCAGCTGTCGCACCCCACCACCGCACCTGGTGCAGTCCCGCTCTACGGCCAATGTGGAGGAACAAATTCCTGTCTGTCACGATCGGCGAGCCGTACTGACCTCATTTTAATTTGCAGAACGGTTATGCGTGAGTCACACGGTGTAGCTAATTGGACTTGAAGTTTGAACTAACGAATTGACAACAGCGGTTCCACCACTTGCGTCCAGGGTTTTTGCAAGCGCTTCCACGGTAAGTCGCATATTTAAATGAATAGCCCATGGGTTCTGAAATCCTATTGTTCTCGCAGAATGGTACTCCCAATGCCTCCCTTAATCGTCCTGACTGCCAGCAGTCCTACAAGGACAACTCCAAAGGGTTTTCATATGTTTCCATTTTCTTTCATAACGAGTCAAGCAAGGACTTGAAGTCCTGGGGTTGTTCTGGAACGCATTTTTCTCTCTCTGCTCGAAGCACCGTCCTTTCATGTTTTTATTGGCCTCGCGGTCCTGACTGACAGCTGGAATTCCTCAGTTGCAGCCTAATTTGTTGCCTTTCTGCCCAGGCCCTTTGTTTCTGGCCAGCGCCGTTCGAAAACAGTCTTCACAAATTTTTTGATGAACTTTAGCTTTACGGTCATCCGATTTCGAACGTTAAGTCAACGCTCAACGTGACTAGAACCCAAAAACCTGCGTTGGATTCATTCAGGTTTCTAGCAGGCGGCACACTAGATAAGCTTTCCTGAGCCGGACCAATTTCAGGATCGGCGGCTAGTGCCGCCATTGCGCCACCAGCAGCGGACTGAGTGGGCTTCAATGTGTCGTCTGGGACGGACTTCGTAGCTGAACGCGTTGAACGAAGTCATGAAAGGCTGGACGTTTGAGTTGCAGTCTGGGTATAGTTGACAAGGAAGTTGAGAAGGACACCGGAACGGCATGATAACCGCCCCATGGACTGCTAGTGCTCTGACTCTGATGGAAAAGCCAGCAAATGCCAAGCTAGAACGACCAAGTACCGCTGCCTACTAGCCAAGTCTGATCAAGCATCCTTCGAAGGCCTATTTAGTTCACCCATACGTGGAGGTAAAGGGTGCCCGAGAGCTCGCGGCTTTTGCCAATGTAATCGTTCCTTTTTGACTCGTAAGTTATGGAGTTTCGACTAGTAAAAGGACAGCATTGTTACCTCTGGCGCAAAAAGCTGAGGTCTAAGCCTCCTACAACAGTCATGATATTCGCAACGGGTTTTCGCAAGGCAATCAAGACGGAGTCTGAGGTTTAAAATGTCGTTCAAGCACGGCAGGTATGTTAACTTGAATATACTCACCAGTAGTCTTACTCCCGGGGGGTTGCACGACGCCAAGCTTGAGCATCTTCAGGTCATATTGGTGTGGGTATAAGACTTTGATTCCCTTTCGTACATTGCACATCTTCCTATCCAGGTTCATTATCCACTCTCCATCTTTCACGGAAAATTGGAGGATAAAAAGATTTTCTGATGAAATGAATACATTATTTTCCGCACTCCGATGGGATAGGCGAAAGAAAAGAGCTGTGACTTACCGTGCAAAACGAACGGAAGTTCAATCTTCTCAAATTGATCCAACATCAGCATTCGTTCAGGGAAGTTGGGGATTGTAAAGGCAACCGAATCGCCAGTGATATTCAGGGATGGATCTGCAAGGACTCCGGGAAGAAGTGGGCGAGGGACGCGCAGGAGAGGGTGCTGCATTACAAGTTCGTAGAGTAGATTGCTGTCCTGAATGCAGCATCCTATCTCGACCTCGATGAATGCCGAAGGCAATAGCTCCGTGCAGTGGTCGAGCAATTCTTTTAAAAGCGGGGGAAGGCTGGTGGCATCTGGGCTGAGACCCTTGGTGTTACACATTACCCACAGGAGGGGGGTACTGCCGTCAATGAACTCCGTTTGGAGGGTACTTGATAAAAGCGCCTGAGAGTTGTCACATAACTTCAGACACTCATCGATGAGCTTTGAAGCGGATTCAGTGCTTTCTTCCTCGTATACGGCAGCGCAAAACAGAGCGATGAGGTGTCGACGGATCGGGTTGGTGGCGGAGGAGAGATCCTTCGTACTGAACGCTGACGCCTGTACATGGATCGCAAGAACATCAACTGGTTAGCGGCTCCGCCTCCTAAGGCAAAATGCTCGCACTTACCACTTCTACTCTCCCCGCATCGTTCGACTCTGCCCGATCCGTGGTTGCCATCATGGAAACTCAAAGAACGTCGACGCAAGGCAGGAGGGAGGGTAATCTAAATCGATCAGACATTTATTTGTACCATGTTCCGAGGCATTTTGACTCGGGTACATCATACCCCGGTTGGCTGCCAAGAAATATGACGCCGGTGTGCATCATTTCGGCCTTTGCGCTTTCTGATGCCATTGAGCTGAGTTTCTCTCTTCTCTGCTGTTCGCTCTTTCTCCGCTCGCGGTTTCTGACCGCATCTGTTCGGCGGAGGTTGCCTTGCCTTTTCCCATCGTCTTTTTGTTCACTCAGCGACTCAACGGCATCGTCTATTTCCGAGGCATTTTGATTGACTCGGGTACATCTTACCCCGGTTGTCTGCCAAGAATTTGTACGCCGGTGTGCATCATTTTGGCATCTACGCTTTCTGCTGAGTTTGTCGCTTTTTTTGCCTTTCTCCTTTCTCCGATCACCAATACTGACCGCATCAGTTCGCCGGCGATTGCCTTGCCTTTTGCCATCGTCCTTTCGTTTTCTCCGTGACTCAACGGCATCGTCGCCTTTGATCCTCTCCCTTCGGCATCTCCTCGGTGGCTATGGCTGGAGCCTTCTGCTTTGTTCAGCCATCTTTTCATGGTAGCTCACTTTGTCTCGTCTGGTTGGCCGCAAAGACCATTATAGTCCCGTCTCGGATCCCTCATTTCTATCTCCTTGTCGTTTACTTTAGATTGCTGCGCCTCATTATTTTATTCACCATTGAAACATAGATTGATTGTTCCACCTTACTTTACTGTAGAAATCAGCTTGTAGATGGCCTTTGTTGTGTTCCGTAAATGTTATTCTAATAAAACCAGTAAACCAAGTCAAAATGCCTCGGAGGTATGCCGCGCAGAGCGTCGGCCCACTTTCTCTACGTTATTATGATCTACTATGCCCTGTGTTGCTTTGCTTAATGCAAAGCGACCTGAAGATTCCTTAGTGCTATTTTTACCTTTCAATCCACTGATGCCCTAGCTGATTTGCCTGGCTTCCCGCTCGGGAACACCAGTTGTTCTGCGGAACATTGGATGGTGGTGTGCACTGCCCCGCGCCCAACAGATCTCAGCCCACTCGTACAAATCCGAGGCATTCGCAAGGCAGAAATGGAATCCACAAGACCAGGTTCTAAAAGACCATATTTACGCTGGCATCCAAGGACCTGCTGAGATGGATTTTCTGTTATATACACATTTACATATCTGGCCAGTTTTCGGAGCCGCTACGCAGCGATTCAGAGCCCACGAATAGGGAGACCGGGTCTCTCACCGCTTTCTCATCGCTTTTAACCCGTTTCCCCGTCTCTATGACCCTATTTATTGAATTATGACGTCTGTCCTAGGGGCCGGGAATTTGCGTAGCATGCCGAGCGACAAATAAACCTGATTCAAATGTTTTTCGGGGTGGATCGTCGTTCGAGAAGGCATCTATAGGACCCCCTGGTACCTCTCCACCAATCCCGCTCGTCAGAGAGGCAGATATCCATCTGTAGACGGTGGATGTAGAAAATGCAGGACGGATGTCGTCCATGCTCTTGCCGGCTGTGCCGGAGCGCTTGCAGGTATGAACCGCAAGTGCAGCTACGTGTTTACGATTTTTGGGCATTGCACATTTGCAGGTGCACGACCCTCAGAGGCCAATTTTCGGTTACGAGAAAATTGGCCTCTGAGGCCTCCGATCCCATCAAAGTGCCAGGCCAAAGGTGCCGCCAGGCGTGGTACAAGGAACTCTGCTGGCTAGATCGATTGTTCCTGCGAATGCCACGCCACCAAACTTGGCACCTGAACTGCTGTATGTACGGACGAATCAAAATGCCTGGAACCGCGCAAATGATCTTGGCACCTGAACTGCTGTATGTATGTACAGATGCATCAAAATCAAATCAAAATGCCTTGAAACAACGCAAACGATCTTGGCACCTAAACTGCTGTATGTACGAATGAATTGAAATGCCTTGGAACCGTATAAACGATCTTGGCACCTGAAGTACTGTATCTATTCAAGCCAAAGTGCCTCGGAAATACACACGTGCTGGTTTGGAATGAGGCTCGACAATCAATATACATGATCAACTCATGTCTCCTGGGAGCCAGCCTTCTGGAACCAATCTCATATTTCCGACCACACCATGCTTCTTCTTAAATGATACTAAATGGCGGTCTGTTGAGTTGGGTCACCAGCGCCAATCTCATGCATGCACTCGTTCTCACTTAAAAGGAGAACAGTGTTTGCCCCAGACCCCAAACTTTCCTTCCCCGCGACCCACTTTGCCTTGGTGATTTAACGCCTCACACTTAAGCATTATCAGTCTCACCTACATCTTCAATGAAGTCCACCACGGAAAATCATGAATTCGCTTACCACGAGGCTTCCGTTGTGGTACGTCGAGTATGCATGTCCCGACGCAGTTCAGCGCTCATTTTTACGCTCCAGTCCGCTCTTGCTGCTGGCATTGCTGCCCAGTTATATGCCTTCTTCAGAGACCCTAAAAACTATCATTATGTCACCGGTCGGGAAAATGCGGACAAATGTGACCACAGCGAAGGAGAGTGCCCTCTGTATTTTTTNCGTCGCCCGTACATGCTATTTGGCAGTAGCTGTTAACCTTGCGGCTGCGGTGGACGCATTCATTGTCAAGGATTGGCGAAGACAGCAGGCTGCTGGAGATCGGTTTGTATCGAAATACTTGCTCTCGTTTGCTCACGTCGTGTGTACGCTTACAGTCTTCCTTGGCTATCAAAAGCTCGCTGACCATTTGGTGCTCCAGGGTTCTTAACCTTTTATGCTGGCCTTTGCTTAATCATTGTATCAATGGCCGTATACGTATTTGGAGAAGGACATCCCTCCGATAAAGCGTTTTTTATGTATTATTGCATCTTCTCCTTCATTCTGATCGTTCTTTACTTCACCACAGAGGGAAAGAACATGATATACATGCTCATTATGAGCAGGATATTTCGAGGCCCCACAGTGGGTGTTTCACAGGAGGATAGAAATCGTGCGCCCGCTGAGAGTTGCTGACGCCTGTCTTGGGGTGGGCTTACGTTCTAGATTAGACATCTTCTAGTATATCCCTCGATCACTTTTTTTTCTTGGCGGCCCTCTTTTCGATGTTCTTCCCAATGTTCGCCCTTTGACCTCTGTATTTATTTGTGTATAGCCAAGACTACATTTTCTGTGGCTATGAGTAGGTGGACGCTCTCAGATCCATCACGGTGGGCTGAGGGAGCATCAAACTCCCTGCGAGAACCATTGTAAGTTGAATGGTGTCTGACTTGGTCTCCACTGGCCCATTCATGGTAGTAGCTACATGGAATTAAATGCTGAATGAAGTTTGGAAAGTTAGACAGCTAGATGTGTGGTATGAAGTCAGCCCACTCAATTGACTGGTGCCCCGTGGCAGGAATTGCAGAGAGGGTATAGAATGCTATGAAAAGAAGAATAATGCGAGCGACTATGTAAAGTAGGGATGCGGCCAAAAAATAGAAGCTAAAAAAGTTCAGCAGCCAGCTAGACGTGATCAGGTGGCTACCATGGGGCACCAGCCAGATGGCTGGCCAAGATGCTAAAACCAAGGGGGTTACAGTTATGAAGATCGAACAGATCCTCCAGCAGATCTGGAAGGCAGAGCTGGGGAAGGTGAATAACCAGCTGATACAGTGAATTCCACCGAACAGCGAGGCAAGAAGGCATACCACGACAGAAGAGCTGAGGTAAGTTTGGTCGTTGGTCCTGACGCTGTCGGCATTCGTATCATCGCCCGTTGGCCTGATAAGGGCGTATATTGACCTCTGTATATCTCGGGGGGCTTTGGTTCACCGTTATTTCAGCTCTGTTGCACGTTATGTGATGCGTATAGATGACGAACCTTGGGAAAGATGACGCTGTATTTTTACAAGGACATCATGACACTTGTCGAAATGGAGGGAGGTATCCGCCGTAGAGCCTAAACTAGAGTATCCGTTTCCGGCTGCCCTCAAGATCAGTTTCAGTGCTACTAAAAACGACCAGGGTTTCAACGAACCTGTTATCCAGTCGTTAGAGAACTTTCGACAAATGGAGCGTAGCCACTCCTTTAGACCTTCCCATCTACCGATTGGGTCCCGTTCCAAGTCCACCGCATCAGTTCCTACTTGACTTCGTTCAACAACTCTGATGCCACTCGAATGTATCACAACCGGGCATTGAACGTCCAGGGGCTTCTCCCACCAGAAAAAACACATCACACCGTTCAGGGTAGTGTAAGCCAAAGTGACTATTTCCAGCTCGGTCACCGCCAAGCCCTGTGCTGCCCGGGCGATACACTGAATTATGAACCATAATGTTTGAGTGAGGACAATCGCTTTAGATAGGCCGTCGCTTTTGCTGCGATCTGTGATCTCTTCCAGAGTGGTGGTCTCACGTAGACGGTATTGTATGTCACCAGTTGAATCCTGGAGCTGAATACGCTTCGGGTCGCATGTCGTGTGTTCTCCACGCTCTTTGCAGATCCAGACACCACCCATTTGGAAGAAATGACCTTCAACCTCTGTCCATCCCGCCTCTGTAGATTGTAAGTCAGCTTTAAATTATATAAAGCGTGTCACGCCACACCTTTTCCTAGGCGTCTGCATATCATGCGCGCCCCCGACCACTGGTTGCATGCCCGCATCATGACCAGCTCAGGTATCAGCAGCGACCACACAAATAACTCCAACTTTCCTCTAATCCTCTGCCTCCAAGTCGAACGAAATCCGCAAACATCGGGGTGAATTGTGAACCAAGTACATAACAAGATGGTCGAAATACAGCTCGTGACAATCGCAGCTGTCGACCTGTAGTTGATCCTATAGACCTCCACGCGAAACCCTTCGCCTGACTCGAGAGTCGTCGCGGTAAGGCTGCCGGTGGGAGCCGTGGAAGCTAGATCGTACAGGTAGTGAAGAGCAAGGAAGAGAAGAATCATAGAAGGGAAATGATGAGCTAACGTGCGCGGTGAAGTCCGTCTTTTGTAGGGCAAAGCTGAAGGTTCACGCCGTAGCATCAAGGACACGTACTGCACGTTGACCGTTTCAGTCCATATTAAGTGGGATTACTATGTCCTACTACTTCCATCAATCCCATAAGCCCGGATCCCGGTTGCAACGCAAAAAGGCAATGATAGAGATCGCCGGGTCCTCAAGCTGCAAGAATTATCCCTTCTGGTTGATCGAACTTATGAGAAACACGCAAAATTAAGGAAGGACACGAGCACCTTTGTCAGGCTTGATCGGGTTCTCCAGATTGAGCCTTGAGGCTTTTCAACACGCCCTGACACGGTACGGCACACGAGCTCATGTCATTCACGTTTCTCAGTGAATGTATATCATACAAACTTTGCCAAATTGGGGTGGGGTGGCTGAGAAGGACGCTGAAATGGCGTGGAGGATGGGTGGACGACGTTCCGGGCATGGTGGGAGGACAGCGGCCGTGGCATTCTCCTTGCACACAGAAAATGACACCGCAGTTCGTTTTGCAAACGACTGTAATGAATCGATGCAAGCAAGGGCTGCCTCTTTTTGAGATAAAGCTCAGATTTGCTCCTTATTTCCCCCTTCTCACAAGTATATTCAAGTTTTCCCCGCTCTTTGGCTTGTATGCCCACCCTCTCATGCGAACATGAGCCCCATGCGCAAGCGAGAGTTTGAGCATGCTGCAGGCACGCCGACGAAGGTGGACGACACCTATTCATAGGGGCACTGCAGCGAATGCCAGTGCATGCTTCTAACTGAAGACATGTTTTTCAGAGTACCCATTGCCCATAGGCGGCGTCCAGGTTCGCGCGGGTGGGCCATGATTGGGTATTGGTTTTTCGTACTTCAGCGTGTGTAGCACGGGTTAAGATGGCTCTCTGATTGTATTGCTCCATTTGCGTATGGACGTTTAAAAGCTTCAGGTTCCAGATCCTCGTTCCTTTCATTTACACTGTGCAGCACTAGTCTCACAATCAATCAGAAAGTGCCCTTTCCCTGCCCAGGCTAGCTATATTTGGGCGATTTGTGGCGAGGAGCTGTCGTAGGACGGCTAGTCTCGAAACACGAAGAGCTCACACGAGAGGATAGACTGTTTGAGTGCTATCGTATTCAAGGTAAGCTGGGGAACATCGATATTTACCGCGCAGTATATATAGAGATAATTAGAAGTCCGACGATTAGTCATATCTAAGAGGAGGAAAGATATTCGCAGCCGCTACACGATTCCATCGCTTTGAGATTCAGGGTCTGCTGAAGATTGGAGACTTTGGACTCCGCCGCGGTCCTAAACAACAATGAAAGTGCCCATACACTGCCATGGAATGAATGCGCCGTTGCAGACCATTCAATCAATCTTATTTCGAGAACCGAAACTGCAAACGTTGTGACCATCACACATATGTTCTTTAGTCATCTGTTCACCCCTTCCGAGGTCTCAAGTCGCCTCGTGCACCCCATAGAAAACAATACCTCTAGCCAAAGCAAAAATACAAATGTATTGGGATGGAATGAGGCTCATGGTCCACTCATCTCTCTTGCGGAGGTAGAAAGCCTTCTGGATTCAACGTGTACCATCCTCATGTTTCCAATCATACCATGCCTCTTCTTACCATTTCACAATGATATTAAACCGGTCAATCAGTCTGACAAATTGAGCTACCAGCGGCACATGCACTGGCTCTGACTCAAGAGGGAATGTTGTTTGCCCCAAACCCAAACTCTCCTTCTCTGCGACCAACTTCCCCTTGGAAATCTAACATCTTACACATTAGTCTCACCCACAGCTTCCATGAGCTCCGCCATGGGAAATCCTGAATCCGCTTACCAGGACGCTGCAGTTGTGGTAAGCAGAATATGCGTGTCCTGACGCAGTCCAGCGCTTATTTTCCATGCTCTAGTCCGCTCTTGCTGCTGGCATTGCTGCCCAGCTGTATGGCTTCAGCGACCCCAAGAACTATCTCCGTACATATGATCAGAAAAAGATAGACAACAGCAAAGGCAAATACCCTGAGAATTTTTCCACGGCCAGTTTTTGCTACTTTGCGGTGGGTGTTAATCTTGTGGCTGCGGTGGACGCATTCGTTGTCAAGGATTGGAAAGCACAGGATGCTGCTGGAGGACGAGGTATACCGAAATACTTGCTTTCATTTGCTCAGGTCGTGTGTATGTTTACAATCTTCCTTAGGCTTTAGAAAGCTCGCTGACCATCTGGTGTTCCAGGGCTCATGACCTTTTATGTTGGCCTTCTCCTAGCCGTTTTTTCAATCGTCTTCTACGTATTAAAGGAGGGAAGAACCTTCGATAAGATTATTTTTATGCTTTTGGTGGTCTTCTCGTTCATTCTAATCTTTCTTTATCTGGCCAGAGAGGGAGGACTAATGCTTAAGAACATTTGTGGTGGCCAGCATGCACCAAGGGCACACGAAAGGGTTTCACAGGAGGATAGAGATGCGCCTGCTCCGAGTTGCTGACACCTGCCTTGAGGCGGGCTTGCAACGTTTTGGATTAGATATCCTCTAGTATATCCCTCGATCAGTTCCTTCCAATTTTCGCCCTTTCTGGATTCCGAAAGATTAAGCCCTGTTCGCGCTTCGACCTCTGTATCTACCAAGACCTCATCTTCTGCTATTATTGAAGTGCCAAGGGGTACCGACGAACGCCAATAGATTGAGTGCAAGAACCGAAGGCCCGTCGCGTCGCGACCCTAGTACTTCGTGCGAACAAGATTCCGGAAGGAGGGAAATCACGGGAATCTCCGAGGACACGTCGTCGCAGTGCGCCAGCTCAGCCTGTCAGCGAGAAAACATATCCACCGCCAATCCCCCTTTCCTCGATGAAGCTCAAGGAAATTCACAGGACATCGACATTCGCATGGTCGCCCTCAGCCTCTCTGCCGTTGCTGGCCACCGGAACAGTTGCAGGCGCTCTCGATGAGTCCTTCAGCAACGAGAGCCAGCTTGAGATCTGGGCGCCGAATTTCCTCGACCAGGATGAGTATGATCTCGGTGGGATAGGGCAAAACGGGCCCAGGGGCTCTGTACACGACACTGCACGGTGCGTCTGCCCCCCATCTAATCCCATATTAATGGAATGTAATGTGCGATTAGATTCAACCGCCTCGCATGGGGCTACGTGAACCCAACCCGCCCTCAGGGCGTCATCGCCGCCGGACTCGAAAACGGCGAACTCGCTCTCTGGGACCCCGAAAAGATTCTGAGTGGCGCAGACGCTTCCTCTTCCCTCATCCTACGCAACCCCACCGCCCACACAGGTCCCGTCCGCGGATTGGACTTTAACCCTATCCAAAACAGCCTTTTGGCCTCTGGCGGTGTAGGCGGGGAAGTCTATATCTGGGACCTGAAAGACCCCAGTAAGCCTTACACGCCTACGCCTGGATCGAGGAGTACGAAGCTCGATGAGATGACGAGTGTCAAGTGGAATCAGCAGGTGCAATATGTGCTTGCCGGAGCGAGCAGTACAGGCTACACTGTCGTGTGGGATTTGAGAGGGAAGAGGGAGGTTGTGGCTCTTACGTATAGCGGGAACGGTGGAGGAGGTGGACCTGGTGGGCTGGGAGGCGGACGACGCGGTATGAGCGATATCGCTTGGCATCCAGATAACGTACGTTCCTCTCTCCAATTAACGATATCTTGGGATCTAATGGCTCGTTGTACAGGCTACGCGCGTTGTAACATCCTCAGAAGACGATACATCTCCTATCATCATGGTTTGGGACCTGCGAAACGCTCGTGCTCCCGAAAAGGTTCGTTTGTCTGCCTCTGCCTCTTTACTACGTACTCACGCCCCTTTTAGATCCTCACAGGCCACGAAAAAGGTGTCCTCTCCCTCTCCTGGTGCAAACAAGACGCCGACCTCCTCCTCTCCTGCGGCAAAGATAACAAAGCCCTCTGCTGGAACCCCCAAACATCCGAACTCATCGGCCAACTCCCCTCCGCCGACAACTGGGCCTTCCAAGTCGACTGGTGCCCCCGCAACCCCGACCTACTCGCCACCGCCTTTTTCGACGGCACCATCGGCATCCACTCCATCCAATCGACCAACGAAGACACTAATGCGCCCCCGCAGAGTGCGATACAGCTTAAAGAGGATAATGGAGCGGACTTGTTCAACGCGCCTGGGTTCGCGAGGAGTACGGTGGGAGGCCAGACCCTCAGCATAACGCAACCGCCTAAATGGCTGAAACGCCCCATTGCGGCTACTTTTGGATTTGGAGGGAGGCTTGTTACGATTTCGAATTTGGCTGGAGCGCAGGGGAAGAACCAGAGTAGTGTTGTGCATTCGAGGAAGGTGGTTACGGAAGAAGAGGTTATCGAACGAGCGAGGAAGTTGATCGAGGCTTCAGCGGAGGGAGAAGGGTTGAAGGCGTTTGCAGAGAAGAGGAAGGAGGAGGGAGGAGGTGGGGAAGATAGCTGGAAGGCCTTGCTTAGCTTGTTCCGGGCGAATTCGAGGGAAGAGCTTGTTACGCTGCTCGGGTTCTCGAAGGAGGAGGTTGGGAAGAGGGTGGAAGAGGCTGTGGAGGCTTTGAAGGCGGCTAAACGCGCCTCTGAGCCGTCCCAGGTCGATAGCGACACCGAAGGTGCAGGACAAGACGAAGAGGAAGACATCACCGCTACCGAAAGGACCACGAGCGTATCGTTCGCCGACCCCATCGTCGACTCTGAAAAGACACCCTCCGAAAGGACACCATCCGATACGAGCACGACTACCTCTCACATACCTTTGGATGGAGAGAGCACGACGACTGTTCCCAGCTTGTTCGGAGAAGACGATGGCCCTGGGACGCCCCAGGTCGACGCTGCTGGGCAAGACTTCTTCTCTACCCTCGCTTCCTCTTCCTCGCAAGGTGTAGCCGGAGGACTGGGAGCTGTCCCGCACACCAACTACGGCCTGGACTCGAGTGTCGCTGCTACCATTGGGAGTGGTCCATCGAGTATCGGGTCGTCTTCCGAGGCTGTGGTGAAGGGCAATACGTTCAGCGTGTACCCTCCTGCAGATGACGACGCAGATACCCCCNACTTCGACCACTGCGACTAGCACCACCGCCACCACGAACGCCGGCAGCACCTCGATTGATCGACTCGTCACGCAGGCGTTGGTCCTTGGTGACTTTGCATCTGCTGTGAAGCTGTGTTTGGAGGCTGATCGGTTCGCGGATGCCATTCTGTTCGCTGTACGCGGTGGACCAGAGCTCCTTGCCAAGACACAGAAAGCGTATTTCGACCGTGTCCTTGTACTCCAACAACAACCAGGGAAGAAGGCGCAAAAGGCAGCTGGATACCTCAGGCTGTTTGAGAGCGTGGTGACGGACGACTTGGAAGACGTTGTGCAGAATGTCGAGTTGAAGGAGTGGAGAGAGGTGTTTGTTGTGATCTGTACGTTTGCGCCTGCGGACAAGTTTGCGGGGCTGGTGGAGCAGTTGGGTGCGCGGCTCGAGTTTGAGTTTAGGCTCGTGAAGGAGGAGAGGAAGGAGCGCGTTGAGGCAAGGAGGGCTCGTGCTAGGGGTGAAGAAGAAGAAGATCTGGAGGACGACGATGACGAGGACGACGAAGATGAGGATGAAGACGACGAAGATGGGGAGGATGCGGTGGAGAAGGCGAAGCATTTCAGGAAGAACGCGACCCTTGCGTACCTCGCTGCGGGCAAACTCGAGAGGCTGGTTAATATCTGGTCTGAAGAGCTTTCTGAAGATCTCTCCGCCTACCTTGCCAAGCAGTCCGAAGGATACGGCTCCTCATCGTATTTCTCGGCCCACGCCAATGCCCTTCAGACGTTCATCGAGAAGGTGGCGGTGTTTAGGAGTGCGACCAAGTACAAGGACGAGGATGTCGATGCAGTTACACAGGCGAGTGAGGGAGAGAGGACATACAAGCTTGCAGCGTTGTATGATAGGTACCTCGAGTATGCGGACCTTTTGGCGGGGCAGGGATTGTTGAAGGAGGCGGAGGAGGTGTTGAGGCTTACGCCCGCTGCGTACAAGGGCGCTACTGGACGGGCGAGTGGGTTGCAGAGGCAGAGTGCGGTTGCTTCGAGTTCCGAAGGCCACGTTGGGTGGTGCGGCCGCTGCGGCTTCGGGACGTGTGCCAGCTGCAACAGCAACGACCAGGGGACCGTATGGACCGTATGTTCCTCCTGCCCCGGCGCAGGTTCCGCCTGCGACGACGGGGNTACCCTTCGTATCAACCTGCTTCGGTACCTGCTCCTCAGCAACAGCCGTATGGACCGACGACGACGACGACAAACACCTATCAGCCCTCGGGATACCAGCCTTCGGGATACCAGCCTTCAGGATACCAGCCTCCCAACCCATACCAACCTACGTCTGTCTATGCGCCTACCCAGCCTGTTCACCAGCAGCAACCACCTCCTGGTCCCACCCTTCCACCACCACCTCCCCGTGCCGGCAGTGTTGCAGGGCAGAACGGGAGGGCCGGTACGCCTTTGCATCAGCAAGGATCCGCTCAACAGCTTCCACCACCACCGAAGAGAGATGTAGGAGGATGGAACGACGCCCCAGCTGTGTTGCCTAGTGCACCTGCTAATAGGCCCAGTGCGTTGAATTTGGGAGGAGCCAAGCCTGCTGCGATCACGAGTCCGTTCCCAAATGCGCCTGGTGGGGGTGCCCCGAGCCCTGGGTTTGCCAGTCCGCCCGTTGGGAGTCCGTATCCTCATCAAGGGCAGGGGCAGCAAGCGTTGCCGCCTCCTCCGAGAGGTGGGAGTGTACCACCCCCTCCGCCGCCCCAGGGTCCGCCTAGAGGTCATCAAGGAGGGCCTGGGGGACCGCAGAGGCCCCCGTCGAGGTTGACGAATCCGCCGCAGGGACCGCAGAGGGCTCCCACGCCTGGCCAGTATGCAGTTCAGCAGCACCACCAACAGCCGCAGGTGAGGGCTCCGCCCCCGCCACAGGGACCGCATGGGGCGAGGGNCTACGCCTCCTCCGCCTCAGCACCAGCAGGCCCCTGGACCTTATGCGCCTCCTCAACATCAGCAGGCTCCTGGTCCGTATGCGCNCCCCTCAGCATCAACATCAGCAGGCTCCGGGTCCTTACGCCCCTCCTCAAGTTGGCCAACACCAGCAGCCACCTCAGCAGCAATATCCTCACCCTCCTCATCATCAGCAGCACCAGCAGGCTCCAGGACCGTACGCGCCCCCGGCTCAGGGTAGTGCGGGTGCACCGCCACCACCGCCGCAGTCTGCTGGTCTCGCAGCTCCGCCTCCGCCTCCTCCAGCAGCGTCGGGAGGGCCACCACCACCACCACCTGGAGGACCAAGTGCAGGTGGAGCGCCGCCCCGTCCTGTTGTTGTGAAAGCTGGGCCGCCTGCACCCAAGTACCGTGAGTAGCTCTCGTTCTTTTGTAGTGGTGAATGATGATTGGTGGATGCTGATGAATCATTTTGGCTGTTTGTAGCTCCTGGAGACCGAAGTCATATTCCTGAACATGTCAAGCCTGCGTACAATGTGTTGATGGATAATCTGACGAGGATGAGGCAGACTACGCCGGTGTGTATCATTTCCTTTCTCTCTCTATCTATGAGGTTGAGTGAACGGTTTGCTGATATACCCTTTCACAGCCCAACCAGAAACGGCTCGTGGACGATTTGGAGAGGAGGTTGAACCCGCTGTTCGATGCGTTGAATTGTGAGACGCTGTCGGCTGGTGTGGTTGAGCAGTTGATTGTGCTTACTAGAGGTGGGTTCTTTCTTCGTTTTCCTCTGTCCGTGACTATTGACTGACGAGCTACTCTAGCTATGGAAGCCCGGGACCGTGCAGCTGCACTTGCGATCCACGTTGACCTACTTACAAAGGGATCGGTTACGGATGATATTGGGTTGTGGATGGCCGGTGTTAAGCAGTTGATTATGAGGCTGTAGATGTGTTCGATCTTCTCTCGTCCTTTCATCGTACACGGCATTTCATTTTTCTCGAATGGGGGTCGCCTCGCATAAAATGGTCGATCTGTCTTCTCTTTTGAATTTCGCGTTTGTTGTGTTTCCTTATGATTATGATCACGATGAATTTGGTTCCTTCTCTTCGTAGATTTCTCTTTGGTTAGAAATGGTGACTGGTTCTCTTGAATCGTGTGTCGTGCTGGTGGAGCTTGGACTGCGGGTGGAGATTGAAACTCCCAAATCAGGCTTCCTCTCCGAGGCTACTCCGACCCATCGTTGCTGACCATGGGCGCCTATTGCCGCTTGGTTGTGACCCACCATGCCTCGAAATGAGGAGCTTTTCAGCAGAGAGATCACTCAGACTGCTCTCGCTGCTGCAGCCGTCCTTCAAGGGCATGGTTTCAGTTGCTGCTTGTTTGGGAGCGCAGCATGCTGGTACTATGGAATGCGGCACCGAATTCCCCATGTGAGCGAGCATTGGATCCCTATTTCCGGCGAGAGCGCTAATACAAGTGCTTAACGTGAATTAGGACGTGGACATCGTTGTTATGGACGATTCTGGAGCACACGATGCACAGTATTTCAAAGACCTCATCGTGCAAGCCGATCCCAACTTCTACCTCGTGGCAGCTCGAAACCCTGAAGATACCTATCGAGTCTTGTGGTACCGGATCCCAAGACGTGCCGGATCGGGGTTGGCCGCATCCTTGTCTGCGTCAAACGACGACAATAATACTCGGCATTGCAAAGTCGACATTCTACTCCCAGGTCCCGAACCTCTTACTATACCTTTTATACCTCAAGACCGAATCAACTATCCGCCCATGAACACTGTCCGCAGAGGCGCACACAGGATACCTTTGATGCCTTTTCTCAC
Source organism: Candolleomyces eurysporus (assembly GCA_027579435.1). Lineage (NCBI taxonomy): Eukaryota > Fungi > Basidiomycota > Agaricomycetes > Agaricales > Psathyrellaceae > Candolleomyces > Candolleomyces eurysporus. Next base: position 13,917 of record JANBPK010001218.1, on the reverse strand, counting down.
TCTCGTCCTGCTCAAGGTACGAGGCTGGTCTGATCATCGAATCGATCATCGCCGCCGGATGAGGGACAAGGTGGCTCAAGACGAAGACGATGTGGACAGTTTGCTCGAACTCGCTATCGAGAAGTACTCGACGAGGGTGGAGGACGAAGCGGATTTGTGGGAGGAATGGTTTGTCGACGAGGCCGAGTATTGGGTTGACGAGTATGCTGAGGAGTGGAGAGATTCTGAGCCTGCTTGGTCCGAGATTGGGTTTGACGTTCAGATTGAAAGTGACTCTGAGTGACGGTGATAAATGTGATTCGGACTGTATTATAGAGTCTGTGTGGAGCAACAATCATGAAAGCAGATAGTATTCCTCGATCCTGAGGTTTGAAGCTGTAGCCAAGCGGGGCAGAATTTGTCCATGATCAAATATTCTTTCGGGGGCGATCTGAAAGTTGACGCATAGATCAGTCGCGTTTGAACCTTCTGAATGTCCCTCCCTCCCTGTCTTCACACTGTCTGGCGTCCGTTAACGTCCAGCCTACCATGCATAAACATATCAGCAATGAGGCCAGCTGGTCATTTGGTCAAGCGAATTACATTGTCCATGAGCGCTGCACCAGGATTGCTTCATAATTCCGATGGCTACCACCGCGATGATCCTCAGTTCTCGGGCTCTGTCACAACACGGGAGTATCTTGTCGGCGATGTCGTGGGCAGCAGTGGTACCAAAAAGGTATGTAGCTTACTGATCAACTGACATCTCAGCGGGAAGATACCGGCGGTAACAGGCCGCAAGTGCTACTCTATTGGTGAAAACTTCGGTTGAGTCTGCCAAGACCTGGTTCGTGGTAGGTACGTCGCACAAATCGATAACCCGCATCGCAAGGCTGCATGAACAATCCCCGATATGGCGACATGCAATGTCATCGGAAGGTTAATCTTACGACCCAAATCTTTCCGAATTATTCATCGTGAGTTCTTGGTTGCGTGTTGAAGGTTACGTCCCGGAGCTTTCACAACCGTAGAGTCGAGAGAAACAGAGCTTTAAAGATTGACTCTAGGAACTGCAATCCAGACCAACAACCCCTTCGAAGCTCTCACATCCATCTACTACCACAACACTCTCGATCAAATTACCATGTCTATTCTCATCACTGGTGGTGCCAGCCAAGTTGGCAGTGTCATCGCTCAGCTGCTGAAGGACGCCGACCAGAATGTCATCATTGGCTCTCGCTCTGGCCGAGTCCCCCAAGGTTTTGAGTCGGTCAAGCTCGACTGGATGGACGATTCGACTTTCCAAAACCCCTTCAAAATCTCGGGAGTCGAAATCAATTCTGTGTACCTGTTGTTGCCCCCTGGATACGTCGATCCTTCCGAAAATATCAAGCAGTTCATTGACATTGCTGCGAGCAATGGAGTGAAGAGGTTCGTGCTCCTGAGCGGCAGCGCCGTGGAGAAGGATGCGGAATTTGGGATCTCAAAGGTCTGGAAGTACCTTGACGAGAAGAAATTGGATTATTTTGCTCTCAGGCCTACCTGGTTTATTGGTATCTATCATTTCCAGCATTACCAATGGCTTGTGACCTTAACACCATTTTTGCTTAACAGATAACTTTCTCGAGTTCCACGGGAAGGATATCAGAGAACACGACGAGTTCAAGAGCGTCATGCCCAATGCGAAGATCCCTTTGATCTCCGTCGCTGATATTGGCCAGGTTGCACTCAAAGTCTTCTTGAGCGACAAGAACGAGCGCACGGACCAACGTATCATTGGCCCTGAACTCGTTACTTATGATCAGGTACGTCTTAGTTTTCGCACCAACTGCACCGTTTCTAATTCATACGATTGAATCTCTTCGATAGGTCGCTGATATTCTGACTGAAGTCCTCGGCCGGAAGATCACCCACAAAGTCGTCACCCAGGAAGAGCTGACAGATCACTACTCCAAGGCGCTGGGATGGCCTTTGAACTACGCTCAGTTCCTAGTACAAGCTGAGCAGTATGTGGACGCAGGATCGGAGGAACGTTGGTGGGGAAATCCAGAGAATATCGACGGGAAGGAGACGGTTAGGGAATGGGCAAAGAGGAACAAGATAAACTTCGCACCCGCTTCAAAAGTTTAAGACTCGAAGTAGTGTTTACGAACCTGCATAATGTTAATTCCCTTCAAGCCGCCCGGAATTCTTGAAATATGAGAACTTAGCTCATGACAATGGGAACATGCGGAGGTTGCGTTGCGAGAGGTCTAATTTCTCGTGTCGAGTTCTAGATAGCAAGTGATCCACACTATCAAAGGGATTGAACTTGACGACACTGGTCAAGGTTGTAAAACATTCAGATACGGAAATCTGAGGATACCCGCGGACAAACTGATTGCATATGGGTCAGGACGCCGGTCCAATGCGAGCTAGGAATTGCTAGACGTCTTCCCCATAGCGCTTATAAGAGATTCCCAGAAGCATTGTATAGTCCTTGTATCATTTCGTTTTCTAATCTAACCGTGATGCGTCTCCAGACATGGGATTGGCTGTTGTGGCTCAACTATCAGCTGTCAATTCCATCGGCACTGGAGCCTGGAGGCTGGGAGTTGCTGAGCCAATTTGTGGAGGAAACCTTTTGCGCGTGGTCCCAGTAGTTGCGTGCCCTTGCAAATACTTGGAGAGCTGTTATACACCGTTACCAACCAATATTTCTCTCCAATGGAGAAGACATACCCCCAAGATCTGAGATGTGAGCAGTAATGGACAGGCTCCAGGCGCGAATTACCTGATGTTCAAGGAATAGGAAATCGCAAACATCGTCAACCAAGAGCTCGTGGTTTGAGGAGGGCCAAATCCAGGGTAAAGATTCTTGGTTTGCTACTTTATAGCACTGTATGTGGCTGGAAGCTTTAGACTCTATTCCAACACAGCAACTAAGTAGTGGCTGCTTGATAGAAATTTGTGATTGAGTCCCATGGGAAACTAAGGATAGATATGTATCATCCGCCGTGTTTTTTNCTCCGAAGCAAGATAGGTTTCCCGTAGAATCTTCATTGAAGAAGGCGTTATAAACCGCTCAGGGTGGACAGCATACCAAACGAATTCCTGTCCGTGTATGGAACACCGTTTTACTAGCTCCCCCTCCCTTTGAAGTAATGTATCCGAAGGATTGGGTGGTACGACAAATTGAAGAACCCTCATGACCACCTTCGGACTACTTTTGATATGTGCGACTTCAAGTCGAACCCAAGCTGTCCCTAGATGCGATCGACCTAATCAGAGCCCTGCTGGGGCCGAAAGTATTACTGTCGCTCACCAGAGTATTTTGGCCCGCGATGGGTGAATGGGTCAACCCAACGACTGCGCAGGATGACCTCTTTGTGAAAGAAAAGATGTCTATGTTGGATACTCTTGAAGTCGATAATGAAGGGATCCGTGATGCTTTCTACCACTTGCGAGATCTTCTTGATTTCGAGATGCTCGGAATCGTGAGGAGACCTCAGTCGGACCGTCTCGCGGTCGTATTTCAATGCAGTAAGCAGTCCTTGGATTTGGTTGTGCATAGAAGGCGTCACGATATTTTGTTCTCTGAGTAGGTCGTAGAGGTGCGGAGATGATTTTGAAGCCAAAGATATGAGAGGCATTCGCCACGGTAAATACGGTCGAGCGGGATCGGCCAAATCCTGTCCATTTTCGAACCGTTGATAAAGCTCCTTTTGCTCGGAGGTGTTTTGAATGTCGAAGACCCGGAAACGAACTTCCCCTCCCGCGACATGAGCAGCTGGGCGGCGGTACAGATAGAAAAGTCCAGACGTTCCTGTCGGAAACCTTCGTCCGTTCGAGCCATACCATATCCGAGTATACGGAGCGAGTGAAGTGCCAGACGCACCACGACCGAACCGAACACCCGGACTTGCAACACCCGAGAGATCTATCAAGTCTTCCAGTTTGAGTTGACGAGGATCGAGATTTGTGATAGGCCTCCACCTTGGTTGTCCCCTGCGACTCTTGACCTCGACCTCGACTGCAGATGAAGCTATTTTAGCTTCAGTAGACTTCTGACGCATGTGCAGCCGTATCCAGACAGGGTGTCCTGAGCTATCAAAGTCTAAAGGGGGGCGTCGTCTGGACATCTTGAGACCTCGCTCAAAGGGTCGACTCTGAGCAGTCTTGAGCGCGCATACTCCATAGGAATTGGCCTAATAAGAGATTAGCTTCCGCCGAAGACTCCTATCTAAGACATACAGCGGATAGCAAAAGGGAAGTCTTCGTCGTAGTGTGGATATGGCGACAAATTCGCGCTGTGGTCGTACCAGCCATAAATCTGAAATCAGCTGGTCGGCTTAGTTAAGCTGGACACAAAGATTTCTGAGAGCTGCGACGCACCAGGGGAGTCCGGTAGGTTTCAAGACTTCCTCCTCCTTGTATTAGCCACTTTGAAATCTGTCGGATTGAGGAAATTTAGGGCCTGAGGCCGCGAGCGCGATACTGACGTGGTGACGTTGGATCAACGTCCTGTGGCACTGCGGCATGGCTCCCGCACTTACACAGCCACCAAGATCTCTCGAGCCGGGCCGCGAAGACGTAGTAAGCGCCCATGGGTCCAGACTTTGTCGAGGCAGTGGCACTCAGCCTGCACCTCCGTCCTAACTCTGACCCCCATATTGCTCTCAGCTTCACGGTGAGAGTCAGATCCTTGTGATCACAATACAGAAGCATACTCTAGTTCTCAATTTCCATTCCTCCGCCATTTTGTCGGTGTCACTCCGTTGCTAGAAGATTGGATAGTTGGGGCCAATTTATCCGAGGTACTGCTACAAAGGAATTTGGAAGCTCCGGATCTAAAAGAAGAGGGTGGGCCAACGGTGGGCTTACTCGAGTCGGGTGCTATATGCGAGAACGCCTGAGTACAACTGTGTACCGTAATCACCGCATCCAACGATTCGCCATTTGGTACTTCATGATTTCACGGATCTGTTGAAAGATCCGCGAATTTGGAACCTATTGATTAGTTACCTTTACTGACTTAGACGGTGGCTCCTTTGTGGGCACAGATTAAGCAGTAGGAATTGTGACCATGCCGTCTGCGCGGCGAGGAAGGTGGCAATAACGGGTTGAGTCCAAGGTACTCGCGACAGGATCTCCCGAACGCCTGTAGCACCAGACGGATACAGTCAGACGATTTCTGTTTTTGTGCCCGTCCGACAATCAAATCCTTTAGATTGTCCAAGACTGGACAGTATCGAGCCAAAATAAAGGCGTAGCTGTAAAATTTAGTCCGGATGACAGACTCATTAATATAGTAACATCAAGCTCTATTGACTCCAGGTACTCATGCATAACCTTTCAAGGTAAGTTGAACGGAAGAACCATGTGCACATTCACGTTAGATTACCACACGCTATGATATTTACGCTTATTTCCCCGCAGTCCGAGGCTTCCTTGTGATTCTTTTTGGTGGCTTTAACGGCATTAGAAACAGCAGCTAGTCTATCCGGCTTCGTGGAACGATTAGAGCCTTATATTAAACGCCATAAGCTTGAATTGTCCACCAGTGCGCGTGACCCGTTCCCGGTGTATTAAACTCTGGCTGGGTAATCAAGGAGTCTCGCCGCCAAGGTTGAGCGTATTTGACGTGCGTCGTTCCCGTATAGCATCCAGACCATGGAAGCAATACTTGAGAACGACAGAGTATACTTCAATTTCCCAAACGCATTGCTTCTAAGGATCAGACCCGGAAGTATCGTATTTCCGGCAAATTCGCGAGGTTGGTTTCATTGGATAGGTACGCGTCGTTAATTGAATCCTTGAACGCAGGTTCCTTTTCTCATCTCCGACACGCGTTACACACGCTCCTACGTACTGACAAATATTGCGCCTTGACAGCTGCTTCTAAGTATCCTGAAAATATATGATACCAATCTCATCTTGCCTTCCCCACTTGAGCCATTTCAGTATCCCTGGACATTAGCGCACGCCTGAATATGGAAGGGACTGCGCGCTGGACAACGTTTTCTGTAGAGACAGTTCCCTCGTGGTTGTCGCTAAACAGAGTGTTCTTGTCTGTGTTGACAGGGTTGAAAACGAGTGTCGATACCACTGATCGAATTTTTACATTCTGAGATTGTCGTAGCATAAGCAGCATGCGGGTGGCGAAGATGGGTCCCATAATCCCGAGTGCACTTTGAAGATTCCACCGTTGTCACAGAAGCGTGTAGAAGCACGTAAATAGAGAAAATGTGAGACAGAGGTTTGAATCCAACTTTCAAAAGAATATCGCTCACCCAGTGGTAGCTACGTTCAGAAAGTGTACAGTCTGACAGTAAGTATACGCTCTTGGTCAGCATACTTGAAAGGTTGAGTCTTCAGGACAATGAACTTACCTCACTGTCCGGTAATAATTCAATAATTACGAGATTGACGATCCGCGTGACTGTATCGGAAAGGGTTAGCCTAGACAAAGTTATATGTGATGGAAGGACGGACCAAGTAAGACTAGATAGCACAGCCCTCCTTCCCTTCGGACGACTTCAATCGTTCTGTTCTTATGGTGTCTATATCCAACCCAGAGAGTGTATGCCCCGATAAGAAAGCACACTGGGTGACAGGGAGGACAACCAAAGTGTGAATCCAGAGTGAGTCGCTCATACCAGCATACAAGAAAAGGAAAGCAACGCGGACTCACCAATCGTCCCTGCCATGGTGATATACATGGCCGCTCTGCGGTACTCCAAAAGGCGTGCATTTGTTTGCGTGCACATTGATCCCATCGAGCGGTATAATGGTCCCGGAAGACGACCTACGAGGACCCGTTAGCGATAGAAACTTTGATGAGATCGAATCTTCTGAAGCACTTTTTNATTGTGGTTTGGAATATCGTCCCAGTTACGGTGACTGGAACAGTGAAAGTCTGATTGATCAACCTTTAGACTTCGGAGTACCCGGGAGTATCTTGAAGCTCACCATATACAAAACGATAAACAGAACTAGCCAAAGCCGCGTGGCTCCGAGAAGTGCGTAGAGACAGAGTGATATAGATACTATTGATAGTGGGGGAGGGGATGATGAGGAACGATGTCGGACTTCCTGGAAGTGGATAAGACACCTGTGGTCAATGGGCCGATGCTTTGCACGGCAGTTCTCCGAGGCATTTTGACCTGATGGCGCATGAGAACAACATACTAAATTGAGCTGCGGAGCTTAAAGCTCACCATCACTGCAAAAGCTTGGCGGCAAAGGCTCGGGGGTAACAATGTACCCGAGTCAAAATGCCTCGGAACCACTTGGTGAAGTAACACTCACACTCAACACTGTGTGCGCTGATCACGAACAGGACTGAGACTATTACTCAGTAAAATGAACGCCTTTCGTCAAAGGTAGAAACACGTACCCAGTTCTAGGACGCGGAGTCCTTCGCAAACCTAGAGAGTGTCGTAAGTGGTTAGATCTCCAGATGCTAAGCGAACATCAGTCAGCGCTGATTTGGCTCACTTTGAGGCCAACCACCAGATAGAAAGGGTTAGCGTCTGCATGAGCCACTTTTCAGCTTGGCATAACTGAAACAGAGAAAGTAGGCACACACATATCGTGAATATTGCTATGTAAAATAGGTTTCCATATCGAGTTGTGAAATATAATACTTTTCCAAATGTCCACCTTTGGGGCCATACAACATTGACCTAGAAGTGATCATGAGTATGGCAACGAGAGACGGCTTGTAAGCAGACGACCAACTTCGTCTCCCATGGTGAGAATGAAATGATACAGCTTTTGCAGTATCGTGGAGCAAAGCCTTCAGTAAGAACGGACTAAATTGAAGGAGGGAAACATACGTATGCTGTAAACATAGTTGCTTCAGGAGAGCGGTTGCGTTGAGCTTTCCTATGTGGTATGTACATGGATTACTTGTGACCTACCGTCGATGTACTGTGAATGCGTCGACAACGTGAGCAAACATTGGGACAGAAAATATGGCGGACTGACATCAGTAAGGATTTTGATCCTGGCAGACACTATGCCCACTGCATCTGGGTCTGACTGTGACATGTCAGATAACGCGCAAGAATTTTTCTAGGTGAGGTTGGAAACTAGTTGTGGGGGATTTCCCTCATTTTAAACAGACCAGGTAAAGGCCCGGCCCGGTTCCGACCTTGTTTTCTTGCAGTCCTCTTATTTCATCACTAAGATGGACTGTAAAGCTACCGTAAACCAGCCGTAAACAGAACAATGGTCAGCAGTATGGACTTTATAGATAGATATCAGTGTGTGTGCGCCATGTTTGTGTGTGAGGGCGGGTGTGGGTGTGATGGTAGGGAGTGCTAAAGCTCCGGGTACGGCATATTTGAACATTTCTAGCCTATTCATATGTACTCCATACTATACTTTCTGTTTGGTTCGTTCAATATTATCTGACAGATGGCATACCAACTCCATGACCGATGGTACCCTGGGCCATTCCTTGCGTTCCGTTGCTGGAATGACATGTTGGGGGTTGTGATGTTACCAGAACTTCGACTAGTAGTACTACTAGTCTGATTTGCACATTTGCACGTCCACGTGATAATTCGCGTCCGTGAGTCGCCCTTCAATAAGTTCATCCAACGCTGAATATACCTCTACACTCTCGAGCTATCATCACACAAATTGCCAATTAAGTGGCAACTCAGAACTTATACCGTACTAAGGGCCCAGGCCTGAACACCCCTTCGACTGCTTCGTGATCCGATCCATATCAGCGAATCAAGTTTGAATGTGTAGCTAATCGTAATGAAAACGCCATCCTCACGCACCCAAATCGAACGACTCTAAAGTTGAGTACAGTAAACTTCCTCTTCCCATTTCACCTCGCGAATTTCACCCTGGCCAGGAACAGCAAGACACCTTTGGGCTTGGACAATTGAATGAACAACGTTTCGACAAGTCGAGTCCCTGAGCTGACGGAGTCCGAGTTATTCACTGTCATCACAGTGGTAACGAAAGCTTTCACTTGAGCATCCCAAAATTCTCTGCAGATAAGGTCCAGTGTAATATTCGACTGCCCCAGGTGTAGCTTTGTGTAAATGTCAACGAGAATGACAGGTGTGGTGTCGACGTGCTAGGCTTCATTGAGTGCATGCCTCAGAATTTTCAGGTGGTGTTGTGAAATCGATAGCCAGGTGTGCGGGAGTTTGTGTTCTGAATTAGAGTTGAACACGTCGATATATTTGCACGTTCATGAGATTAGCGATGGCGTACTGTTGTACACTACTGACAGACCATTACACTTGCAAGAATGAAAGTCGTGCCAGTCCTCTTTCTGACACTCTATCGAGCAGTGAGCGGTAGAATGGCAGCCTGAGCAACGGCCTTGTTTGGATGAAATCGACGACAGTCTACCAAACGACGAACCTTGATGTTACTACACATCCTTAAATCATCGTCCCCCTCCTCTCCAATAAATAGCCTTATGAATGGATTGAAGACCTTCATTAAAGCCTCAGAGCTCTCTCTGAGGTCGTTGTCAGAATCAGGAGGTAGCCCGAGCAGCGAGTTCATTGAATTCGAGTCCCTCGCAACATCAAAGACCTTTTGGAAATGCATATAGTGAATAACAACTTAGTAGGCTCTCAAGAGGTTACGAGGTAACGATGCCGATTGTGGCTCTGTAGCACCACGGAAAATTTCTAGACAAGTGAGCGTACCGATCAAGATTCCGCCCTTGAGTGCGCTCGGAACTGATTTGTTCCCGTCAACGGATTATAGGCTTCAGCATGGGTAGAACCAGGCAGATACATTTGCACTTTTGTACTTCTCCGACAATTAAGTTCTCTTCTAAGCATGATTGACGACCGATGAGATCAATCCCATCCTGCCCTCCCCACTTCAGCCATTTCAGTATCTCTGTACATCAGCACACGCCTGAATATGGAAGGGGTTGCGCGCCGGCCAATGTTTTCAGTAGATCGAGCCCCCTCGTAGTCGTCGCTCTCCGTGCTGATAGGGTTGAAAATGAGTGTCGATACCACTGATCGAGTTCTTGCGTCTCGGGACTGTCGTAACATGAGCAGCATGCGGGTGGCGAGGACGGGTCCCATGAGCCTGAGTGCACTTGAAAGTTTCACCGATGTCACAGAGGCATGTAGAAGGACGTGAATAGAGTAAATGTGAGTTTGAGGTACGAATCCGATTTTCAAAAACATCACTTACCTAGCGGCAACGAGGCAGAGCAACATTGCAGTCTGACAGTAGGTACGTATTCGTGGTGAGTACACTTGAAGCGTTTGGATTTTTAAGACAAGGAACTTACGTCGCTGTACGGCGATGATTCAATGATTACGAGATTGACCATGCGCGTGACTATGTCCGGAAGAATACCCAGTCCTGGATGTCAGTCTGCCCTGACAAAATTATATATGATGGAAGTACTGACCGAGTAGGACTAAATAGCACAGTCCTCCTTCCCTTCGAATGACTTCAATCGTTCTGTGCTTATGATGTCTATATCCAACCCAGAGGGTGTATGCCCCGATAATAAAGCACACTGCAGGATACAGAGGACAACCAAAGTGTGAACCAAGAATGAGTCGTTAATACCAGCAAAATAGTAAAGTAAAGCAACGTGGACTCACCGATCGTCCCTGCCATGGTGATATACATGGCCGCTCTGCGGTACTCGAAATGGTATCCATCTGTTTGCGTGCACATTGACCCCATAGAGCGGTATAATGGTCCCGGAAGACGACCTACGAAGATCCGTCAGCGATATGAGTTCTTCTCGGGATAGAATATTTTGGGGCACCTTTTATTGTGGTCTGGAATATCAACCCCGTTACGGTGACAGGAACCGTGAAAATCTGATTGAACATCAACCTTTAGAATTGGTGGTGCTCGGGAGTAAATATCGGGTAGCTCACTGTGTACAAACCGACGAACAGAACCAGCCAAAGACGCGTGGCTCTGAGAAGTGCGTAGAGACAGAGCGATGTAGATACTATTAATAGGGGGGGAGGACGAAGAAAGATGTCAGACTTCCTGGAAGTGGATAAGGCTCCATCCACCTCACACTCAACACTGTGCGCACAGAGCACGGACAGGACTGAGACCATTGTTCAGTCAAATCAATACCTTTCGTCAAAAGAAGAAAAGCGTACCCATTTCTATGATACGCAGTCCTTTGCAAACCTAGCGGGTGTAGGGTGTGGTGAGATTTCCATAGGGCTAAGCGAACGTCGGTCAGCGTTATTTCGGCTCACTTTGACGCCAACCATAAGATAGAAAGGGTTAGAGTCTACGGACACCACTTTTCAGCTTGATATGAATGAATCAGAGAGAGAAGGTACCCACATATTGCCAACGTTGTGAAGTAAAATAGGTTTCCATATCGGGTTGTGAGGTATAATACCTTTCCGAATGTCCACCTTTGAGGCCATACAACGCTTACCTAGAAGTAATGCATGAGTGTGGCAGCGAGAGACGGCTTCTAGGAAGACTACTTACTTCGTCTTCCATGGTTAGAATGAGGTGATACACCTTTTGCACAGTATCGTGGAGCAAAGCTTTCAGTAAGGAAGGACAAAAATCGAGGGAAAGAAACACACATATGCTGTGAATACGATTGCTTCAGGGGAGCGGTTGCGTTGAGCTTTACTATGTGGTTTGTATGCGAATCACTTATGACCCACCGTAGGTGTACTGTGGATGAGTCGGCAACGTAAGCAACATTGAGACAGAAGGAATGGCGGGCTGACATCACTAAGGATCCCAATCCTGGCAGCCACGATGCCTACCGCATCGGGGTCTGACTGTGACATGGTCAATCAACGTGCGAGAGGAGCCTTAGGTGAGGTTGGAACGTTTGGTTGTGGGGCAAATCGCTCGTTATAAAGAGACCATGTAAGGGCCTAGCCCAGTTTCGATCTGATGTTCCTTGCAACTCTCCTATCTCACCGCTGAGATACACTGTAAAGCTACCGTAGACCAACCGTAAACAGAAAAATCATGAGAAATATGTACTTAAAGATAACAGTATGTGTGTCCCATAATGTGTGTGTGGGCGGCTGTGGGTGTGATTGTGATCATTGGGAGTGTTAGAGCTATGATTGACCCTTGGCCCTTACAAACCTGTTCAGTTAAATGGGGCTCGTACTATACTTTCCGTTTGTTTCGCTCAATCTTGTTAAAGATATGGCACACCGGCGCCAAAATTCACCCAATGTTGAATATGCGTCTGCACGCTCCCATCACACAGTTTGCGGCGTAAGTGCCAATTCACAACTCGTACTGTACTACGAGCCCAGACCTGAGTACCGTAAGTTTCGGCCAGTTCGTGATCCCTATTAGTGAAAAAAGCTTTACTCGATCACCAATCGTAATGAGAATGGGACCTTCACGTACTCAAATCAAGCGATTCCATCTAGTATAGCAAACTTCCTCTGCCCGTTCACCTTGTCGAAGTTCACCCTAGCCAGCAAGGGTAAGACACCCTTAGTCTTGGACGATTGAACGAACGTCTCAACCAGTCGAGTCCCTGAGTCGACCAAATCCGAGGCGTTCGCTGGCATCACACGAAAACACGTTCCACATTCAGTCACCATCAACAGGCACTTGACGGACACAAGAATCGACATAAAAGACCTGGGCGTCGTAGACAGCAGTTTGAGATTGTCCGATTTCGACGTAGAGGCTTTGGTAGTGTTTTGAGCCGTAGTGAGAAGCAACGATGCGACTTTTTGTCTTGTACTCCTGGATAGACCGCACTTGTATCGTTCGACGAAAAGGGCCGGAGCTCCGTCCCTTAAAAGTCGAGCATGACGTCGAGGACAGGAATATCGGTTGGAGCACGGCGCAAAAGCAGTTAGATGAAATCGACAGTGCGCGGATGATGGAGTAGCTCTTGCTCTGAATGGGATTCAGCGAGATTGGAATAGAGTTCGGAGCTAGCCTCGAGGAATCCTGCGCTGAACCTAACGGGTGCATGGATAATTCTCTTGCCGTTGAGTATATAGACGACGATCCACTGCCCGATGAGGATTCCGGATGGGGCCTTGGTGAAACCGTACATATTCCCATCGAATGGTTGGGGGAGCAGGATGGGCTTCCAGCAGTTCAAGAAATGGCTTGACGTAGTCGACGAATCTATCTTCCAGAAGATAATTGAACGATATCCGGCAACTCAGACCGGTCATCCAGCGATCCCGTACCAACAGTACTGCTATCTGTGACTCGTCATGAATCTTGGATAGAATGACGCGACGAGTGAACATTACCTCTTCTCTTCGAGTATTAGAGCCCTGAGGTGTCTCGTCATGAATATTGAATCGGACGACGCGACGAGCGGACAATGCCTCTGAATCTTCTCTTCGAGTGTTAGCACCCTGAGCTGCAGATCGTGAAGGCAGATAGCTGCGCTTATGGGGTCCGTATTTCATGGGAGGCAACGCGAAATATATCTAGAAAAGAAATTGTAGGCTGCAACCGTGAAAGCTTCCGTTTGACTAGGACCTGGTGGATCAGTCAGCCGCGTGGGAGCCAATTGCTTATCCATCTAAATAACTAGTCTAAGATGGAGTGAGGAACGAGCGGAGGGTTAGAATGGGCCAGGCGTGGGGACACTGGTTGCACCAAAGTGGTGTCACCGGTTGCACTAACATAGTGCCACTGGTGGCACTTTGCGGTGACGCAGACCACGTGAGCTTGAATATTTGTAGTGTCGACTATGGTGTAGTCAGAGCCGAGTGTAGTGTAGTTACAATAGTGTTAGTACTAGTATGGTGGAAGGTCGTACAGCCTTCCACCTCTCAGACGGAATGAATTTGATCAGGTGGGTGGAGTGCTGCCTGGGCTGTCGGAGGGCAGCTCGGAATGCATAATTGCGTTCCGCTGGGTTCAGAGGGGTACTGGTATGGAATGTAAACCTGCCTTCTGTCACTCTGGAAGGCAGCAGGGCCTTCTCCAGTGATCCCAAATAGTCAA